>CM061134.1:30247305-30274352 GCA_030789695.1 Scilla litardierei
TAAAATTTAAAGGTTCAACCCAGCACTTTCGATAATTTCGGGATTAAATACTTTTCTTTCCAATACTTTATCTATTTAAGAATAAAAGAAGTTAATTTTTTCTCATTTTTAAAAATATTATTTACTTACAAAATACTATCTTTTTATAATTTTTTATAAAATACTATGTTTTTTAAAAGACTGTCTATTTAAAAAAATTTAAACTGCTATCTGTTAAGGCCAAAAATGACCGAGACAATTGTCAAGCTGAAGTGGGTTCTTCGTGATGAGTTGGAGTCTCGTCAGCAGATAAAGTTGGACCCTAGGTTGGAGGAACCTGGGTCGAGTGATGGATGTAGTGATCGCGTCAGGATGTACTCTCAAAACAATGTAGTTTTACCGCAAGCGCATGGTCTAGTGGCGAGCGGATATCGTATCCACAAGGAGGTGGTGTTGACTCTAATCTATCTTAGGTTAGCTCGACTACTAAGGTTTATTGGTGGATGTAAGGACCGTCTACCTTGCAATACTAACAACAAACACTCTAGAGCGGGGTTGAATAGAGTAACGTCAATAAATTGTGCAATTAAAATTAAACTTGCAAATGCGGAATAATAAGTGCAAGAGGAATTAATCAACACAATCAATCCAAACGCAAACACAAGAATTACCCTGGTTTCCCAAACTTGGGTACATCCAGCCACACCAATATCCACTATAATTCTCACACAGAGAAGTGAATACAATCTCACACAGAGATACCTCACACAGAGGATTTAGGATTCACACAAAGAGATATCATCACTCTCACACAGAGAGACCTCACACAGAGGATTTAGGATTCTCACACAGAGAAATCCTTGCTTTCACACTGAAAGACTTAAGCTCTCACACAGAGAGATATCAACCAACCCTCACACAGAAGGTTATACTCTCACACAGAGAGTAACTAGCTCTCACACAGAAAGCTAGGGTTTCAAAGAAATAACAAAGTAAAACAAATACTCTTACCTATGCATTGAGATGAACTTACTCATAAATGAATGCAAGACATGGAAGAGGATCTCCAAGTGTTGAGATATGCTTGAAAGCACTTGGATGAATTCCTTTGAGCTGGACTTCAATGCATGAAGAGGAATGAGAGCTCAGAAGAGGGAATAGAGAGAGTTTGAGAGTGGCTTATAGATCTCTTGATATTTTCAATAGCATCAAGAAGTATAAGAGATGGCAGGACACCCATATATATAGGAACCCTATATCAAACCCCAAAACCCAAGGAAACAGCCAAAGAACCAGTTCTGCAACTGTTAGAAACTGGGCGAAAACTACAGGAACAGTCGACTGAAGATCATAAGACAGTCGACTAATCAACGGCTAGAAAATATCCAACGACTATAATCTGAGCCAGGATAGTCGACTGACAAAGACAATACAGTCGACTGAAAACAGTACAGGCGCCTGTAAATCCTTCAGCAGGCAACTGCTGTAGGGGATGGAATAAAACAGAGAGCTGCACTCTTTCTCCAGATACGCATACAGGCGACTGATGTCAATAATACAGTCGACTGTCAAATAGTCAGGCGACTGTAATTCCTTCATCAGTCGTATGCTGTATAAGATGGAGAAAAGGCAGAGAGATGCAGTGATTGCACTTACGCTGCTCAGACGACTGTTGGCCAATTCCCAGGCGACTGTAAATCTACAGGCGACTGTAAACTGAGCAGCAGTCGACTGTGCGTAAAGCTCAAGTTTGAGACAATTGAAGCGTTGACTTGAGCAGTGCATATCAGTCGACTGTAGAAAGATCGACAGGCGACTGGAAATCACCCAGTCGACTGTAAACCCTTTACCAGGCGACTGATGGAAAGCCAGAGACTCCAAATGAGTCTTTGGACAAGATGAGCCTATTTGGTTGGATTCTAAGATAATCCTAAGGCTCACTAAGATGGCTAAATACATATGCATGAATGAGTAAACCATCTAACAAGGCATTACATTATTCTAGACTCAAAAGAGAGAGAAAGCAATAAAGTAAATATTACATGGATTACATTGCTTTCCTTATAGTCTAAGTCTTCAATCTTGATGCCTTGATTGCTCTCCATCATCTCCAAGCTTTGGCACTCCTTGAGTCCAAGCATTGGCCCTTCTCCACTTGATGTCCATCCTTGCACCAAGTGATTAGTCTCCAAGAAAGATATTCTTGAAATAAAACTATGAGACTAAAACATTAGAGTCATTAGCAATAACATAATGTTGTGATCATCATCAAAATAAGATTGGTATGAAACACCAATACTCAACAATCTCCCCCTTTTTGATGATGACACACATTATGTAAAATACAAAGAATTAAAGCACAATGCTAATGAGCTCCCCCTACTTATATGCACCAATTAAACAATGAGCTACACAATAGTAAATACTTGTTATATCAAATAAATTCATGGTGACATATAATAGGCATGTGTTACATAAACCAATTGTAATAGACAAAATCATGCAAACATGAATGGTTTATACAATCCCATATATCTCTCCCCATATGCATATGTATATAACTCTCCCCTTTACATGATGCATATAACTCTCCCCCTTGACATCGTCAAAAAGGTGGACATCAAATATATCCCCCTTTGACATCTTAACCAAGATGTGACAATATGCAAGAATAAGGAGATGTATGATACCAAATTGAAAATTTTAGTGGGTATCAATTCACTATCCCATGCTCTCCCTAGATCATAGAAATGGTCAACTTTTGACTTCTAGGATCTAATACCAATATTGGAGCCATGGGCCTAAAGTGTATCAAAGTAATAGATATGGAAAAATCAAGCTTCAAAGATACACAAGGATATTGCCAAAAACAAATATAACATGAAATAAGTTGGCAATAAACAAGAGGTTTGGTTTGAGACCAAAAATAACCAATTGTAAATAATGATCTCAACAAAACCTCCGAAATGAGAGTTAAAATATGTTTTAAAAATATTTTAAACATACAACATATTAACTCCCATATTGACATACATATGGATCAAAAATGCATGCATGTCAATAAACCCCAAGGTCCCCATTTTCATGAAAAATAAGTTTGAAAACCATTTTCAAAATCATGAAACACACACAAACAATGGGTATGCTAAAATAGACATTTAAGCACAATACCCATGCAATATGCATATGTGTGAGGAACCTAAACATTATGGAACCAAACCCAAGAGGAGTTTGAGTTCCTAATGTAATCACACGAGGTGATCACATCCCTAAATAGAGAGTTGATGTAACTATCCTTCGCTTGCACACTAACCTTAGTGGGAATCCATAAAGTCAAGGATTTCATAGGCAAGAGTTTTGCCTTTGCAAGAGGGATAGATGTTGCATGCTTAGGTGTTGAAACTAATTTCTTGGCATGCATAGAGTGAGGATTTTTTTGCTTCTTAGCAAAAAATGAAAGATTTTCATTCTTCATCACCACCTTGTGATTTACATGCTTCTTGTTGGTGTTATTGTTATACAAGAAAGCATGGTGATTCTTCTTAGGTGCTTTAGCAATATTTCTTATATTTGCACCATAAGAGAAATTAGAGGTGGGTTTGGGTACCACATTTTGAATATAACCCAAACATCCTCTATGATTTACCGGATGTTATTTTTCCAACAAATCGTGGAGTGAATCCCTAGAATAAACAAAGCTTTTGAGCTTTTGGGATTCCTCTTCGCATTTCAACGTAAGTTATTGAATGCGAGTTTCTAAGATAAGGTTTTGAGCTAACAATTTTTCATTAGAAATGCTCAAATCCTTAACTTGAGAGAGAAGTGTGTCTCTCTCACTAGTGTCACATACATGCAAAGCATCATTATCATTTACACTAGTAGATTCTAAGGCATGCAACCTACTCATAGCATTTTTAAATTTTGCTTTCAATTTAGCATATGAGTCGATGCACTTACTTGCCCCATTGGAAACCACGTTGAAGCGGTATTCGAGCTCCTCGTAGGATAGCTTATCCTCCTCAACTTCCTCATCACTTTCTTCCTCGCTAGTGCTTGACGAAGACTCTTCCCCCTTTGCCATGAAGCACATTTCCTTGTTAGGGTTAAGCCACGCCTCCACCTCTTCATCGCTTGAACTCGAGGAGATTGAAGAAGAATCATCAAAAGCTGCGAAGCACATATGAGCTCGCTCCTTGTCATCCTCTTCTTCATCACTTGATGTGTCCTTATCGGAGTCATCAAAAGTGCCGACAAGTCCCTTCTTTTGATTCTTGAATTTGGACTTGCCTTTCCAATGCTTCTTTCCTTTCCCTTTGTAATTTTCTTTGTCGGGCTTGGAAGGGCATTCGGTAGAAAGATGACCTTTTCCTCTACAATTGAAACAAATAGAATTGTTAGACTTGGAGGCAAACTTTGACCAAGATTTACCTTGATTGTCCTTGAGGAATGCCTTGATTTGCTTGAATTGCTTGGCAAGCTCGATGTAATCATCATCGCTAACATCATCATCTTCTTCATCTTCACTCGGAGCTTCCCGATGGAACTTCTTTCTCCACTTGATTGGCTCCTTCTCGGTATGGAATGCAAACACCTTTTGCTTCTCCGGCTTCGTTGGTTGAATCTCTTTCTTATGTTGAAGCTTTACTTCATATGCTATGAGATTCCCAATGCACTCCTCAACGGTGTATTTGGACAAGTCATTTGACTCCAAAATCCCGTTGGCCTTTGACTCCCATTGTGATGTGAGCAAGTCAAGGATCTTCTCCACTCGATCCTATTGGGAAATCACCTTTCCAAGTCATTCCAAAGCATTCACGATTTCTGTGAACCTTGTGAACATCTCCGAGATGTTTTCACCTTCCTGCATCTTAAACAACTCATATTTAGATCTAAATACGCATTGTTTAGATTTCTTTACCTTCGAAGTCCCTTCATTAGAAATCTCCAATGTATGCCAAATTTCGTTGGCCGTTTTGCACATGGAGATGCGGTTGAACTCATTTGAAGTGAGGGCGCAATGGAATGCATTCATAGCTCTCGCATTAAATTTGATCGAGTCCTTCTCCGCTTTTGTTCTCGTAGCCGGGGGTGTAGTAGGCTTCTCAAATGGCAACTCTGTGATGTCCCAAAGGTATTGACCCTCCAAGTAGATCATCATCTTGATCTTCCAACTTGGGTAGTTGGTTCCGTTGAAGAGCGGGGGTCGAACGGTTGATAGACCTTCTTCATGAGACATGGATGAAGTGTTGTATGCCATCGTTGTTATATGCTTCAACCTTGCTTTGATACCAATTGTAAGGACCGTCTACCATGCAATACTAACAACAAACACTCTAGAGGGGGGTGAATAGAGTAATGTCAATAAATTGTGCAATTAAAATTAAACTTGCAAATGCGGAATAATAAGTGAAAGAGGAATTAATCAACACAATCAATCCAAACACAAACACAAGAATTACCCTGGTTCCCCAAACTTGGATACATCCAGCCACACCAATATCCACAATAATTCTCACACAGAGAAGTGAATACAATCTCACACAGAGATACCTCACACAGAGGATTTAGGATTCACACAAAGAGATATCCTCACTCTCACACAGAGAGACCTCACACAGAGGATTTATGATTCTCACACAGAGAAATCCTTGCTTTCACACTGAAAACTTAAGCTCTTACACAGAGAGATCTCAACCAACCCTCACACAGAAGGTTATACTCTCACACAGAGAGTAACTAACTCTCACACAGAAAGCTAGGGTTTCAAAGAAATAACAAAGTAAAACAAATACTCTTACCTATGCCTTGAGATGAACTTACTCATAAATGAATGCAAGGCATGGAAGATGATCTCCAAGTGTTGAGATATGCTAGAAAGCACTTGGATGAATTCCCTTGAGCTGGACTTCAATGCATGAAGAGGAATGAGAGCTCAGAAGAGGGAATAGAGAGAGTTTGAGAGTGGCTTATAGATCTCTTGAGATTTTCAATAACATCAAGAAGTATAAGAGATGGCAGCACACCCATATATATAGGAACCCTATATCAAACCCCAAAACCCAAGGAAACAGCTAAATAATCAATTCTGCAACGGCTAGAAACTGGGCGAAAACGGCAGGAACAGTCGACTGATCATAAGACAGTCGACTGATCAACGGCTAGAAAATATCCAACAGCTTTAATCTGAGCCAGAACAGTCGACTGACGAAGACAGTACAGTCGACTGAAAACAGGACATGTGCTTGTAAATCCTTCAGCAGGCGACTGCTGTAGGGGATGTAATAAAACAGAGAGCTGCACTCTTTCTCCAGATACGCATACAGGCGACTGATGTCAATAATACATTCGACTGTCAAATAGTCAGGAGACTGTAATTCCTTTATCAGTCATCTGCTGTATAAGATGGAGAAAAGACAGAGAGATGCAGTGATTGCACTTATGCTACTCAGACGACTGTTGGCCAATTCCCAGGCGACTGTAAATATACAGGCGACTGTAAACTGAGCAGCAGTCAACTGTGCATAAAGCTCAAGTTTGAGTCAATTGAAATGTTGACTTGAGCAGTGCATATCAGTCGACTGTAGAAGGATCGACAGGCGACTGGAAATCACCCAGTCGACTATAAACCCTTCACCAGGCAACTGATGGAAACCCAGAGAATCAAAATGAGTCTTTGGACAAGATGAGCCTATTTGGTTGGATTCTAAGATAATCCTAAGGCTCACTAAGATGGCTAAATGCATATGCATGAATGAGTAAACCATCTAACAAGGCATTACATTATCTTAGACTCAAAAGAGAGAGAAAGCAATAAAGTAAATATTACATGGATTACATTGCTTTCCTTAGAGTCTAAGTCTTCAATCTTGATGCCTTGATTGCTCTCCATCATCTCCAGGCTTTGGCACTCCTTGAGTCCAAGCATTGGCCCTTCTCCACTTGATGTCCATCCTTATACCAAATGATTAGTCTCCAAGAAAGATATTCTTGAAATAAAACTGTGAGACTAAAACATGAGAGTCATTAGCAACAACATAATGTTGTGATCATCATCAAAATAAGATTGGTATGAAACACCAATACTCAACAGTGGAGATGGTTATGATATGATGTAATGGAAACGGTGATGGATGTCGGTGTCGATGATAAAGAAGTCGGTTGTGTATTCAATCAAATAAAAATGTCTAGGGTTCAGGAATCCCCACAATGGATTTTCAAGTCATCAACGTGAGTTATGAATTACCATGCAATTAAACTTGGTTTTAAGGTGAACTTGTCGCAACTCTATGGAGAACCGACGCACGCTGTCGTGCTTTTGTAGGTCTATATCAATCTAAATTAGAGCCTCGCTGTCACACAAGCCTAACTCAGACCACTAGCATTAAGATCGACAATTATGTCCAATCCCAACTTAAGCTTGCTGTCGCGTAACTTGAGTTCAGATCTAGATCGTGATAGTTCATACTCGTTCACCGTCGTGCAACGAATATGAGTATAGGAGAACAATAAAAATGCTATCTTTGGTCATTGTCGCGCACCAAATCTAGGAAATTTCGATTGTAAACCTAAATCGAATATCTAGGGTTACCTTAGATCAAGATCCTCTGTCGAACTCTCAAGATCCAAGAGAAATTCCTATCTATCCGTAGTAAACCAATCAAGATCTATCCTTTCTAACAAGCCTAATGTCATTGCAATTCATAGATCTCACAAGTGAAACATTAGATCCATAGGGTTTATCCCTTTTCCTAGAACAAAGATCAACCAAGCATAGAAATAATGATATAGAAATCAATAAATGACATTGCTTGCATGTAAAATATATCAAAACAAAGATTCAAATAACAATAACAAATATACTTAGCTTTCGTGAAGAATTCCAATCCAAATACAAGATTTTAGATCCAAGAGGGGGTTTAGGGCATTGCCTAACCTCTAAAAAAGTCTCCAAGAAAAATCATAGGAACTCCCACTAATGATGGTTACAATTCCTATGTATAGTTCCTTCAAAACCATAGCAAATAACCCAAGAAACCCTCTGAAATTCGTGCCCAAAGTCAGCTCTGGCCACAACTTAAGTTCTGGGCCCACACCTGCTCGACTGAGTAGAACACAGCTCGGGCCGAGTAGTGATTTCAGCACTGCAATGTCAACTTACAGAAATTTCTCAGATTTCATCCGATCTCTGATTGGCGTGTTCGTGGCGGCGTTGGAACCGTCATGAAGTCTACTATCCATAAAAAATATGAGAAAAATACTTTGCCAACTAGAATGATAGCAAATCATAAAAGAGTGAGAGGCTATCTGAAAATCTAGGCGCTCATGCCACTCGAGCGAGTAGGATTTCTCACTCGGTCGAGTGGACTTCCTACTCGGCCTAGTAGGATCCACTGCAAACCTCCAGAAAGTCAGAGAGTCCGCTTCAATTTCTTCAGAATTTCTGACTCCACTCGGACGAGTGGAGTTCTTACTCGGCATAGTGGAAATTACCACTCGGCCGAATACACTTTGGCACTCAGGCTTGGCAGATGTCGACGTTTTCGTGTTACTAGGACGAGTACGCTTCTTCACTCGATCGAGTGGGTCGCGTCACTCGGCTGAGTGGCCTGTTTCTGAACTCTGTTCTTCTCATCCTCATCTCCTCGTTGATTCTTTCGATTTCCTTCTTCTTCCACTCATCCTCCAGCGCCGTTAGCTCCTTAATAGGGCCATGAACGATGCTCTGGCACGTGTGCAAGTCCTCTAGGCTCATTTTTCTCACGATTTCTCCATATTTCCTGAAATCAGACGAAAACAAGAAATAGTGAAAAGTATCGAAATATCGTCGAATAATCGTGAAAATCGTTAGATGAGCAATCGAAATGGTGTGCGAATATGCAGAAATAAAGTGTAAAATATAAGCCTATTATGTAGTTGATGATGCGGTGCTCGATCGACCCTTGGACAGCGGATGTGTCGATCGTTCGAGGCTTGGAAGCTCGGAAACGACCTTCACGGAAGACGACGGTTCGTCGATCTACACCATAGAGACACGTTAGGGGGTCGGATCTGGGTCCCGACCCAAATTCCATCTGATGCTTAAGTTAGTACAGAAACTTAAGGATGAGAGAAAGCTTGGAGCATCTGAGATTGATTCACGGAGGCTCGTCTCAAGTCTGACATCGCAAGTTCGATGATGTAAGAAATATCAGCTGAAAAAGTAGAGTTCTATATCTTAGATCTCGTATCTTGAGAATTGGGGCCCTTCATGTATTTATAGGCAGCATGGGCACCTTTAGTGACGTTGGGGAGATAACGGTCATCCATTATAGGGCCACGATCTTCTCCCTTTAATAGGAGTAAATGTTGTACACGTTCCCACGAATTACGAGCCCGCCTTTAATCCCACGTTCGAGTGAGGTGAATGCAACGGTCGACTGCTCAATGGGCTTTGACCGAGTCGATACATGGCTTCTCTTGTGGGCCCCATGGGCCTTAGTCATCCATCAGTCGAGTCATCTCGAGTGCCAGCCCAATGACTCAATAATGGCCCCCCGTCGCACGACCTCAAAAGGTCTGCCCGTTGAAGTCAATCGATGTTACATCGCATTAATTGGACACAACAGTCGAGAAAATAGCACTCAAGTTACAGGCGCCAAAATGCCTGCCTCGTTGATTCAGATGATTTACCGGTTCAAAATCCAAGATGCTCAGAGCCTTTGGATCTTCGATGCATGTTCCATCATGCGGTTGTCATCCTGCCTATATAGGATGGTTCTAGCGACAGAGTGTGAAGGTATCTTCTTCATTCTCCTTGATTTAGATTTTCCTTCCCTCGAAAGAAATGGCTTCATCCTCCAACCGTACCCCTGAAGGGAGCTTGGTCACCATTATGCAGAAGAATAAGGATGTGGTTATGGAGCCGGGTTTGCTCACGAATCTGAGGTCCAAAGTCAAGGCTGACCAGATTCCAGAGCTTCAGAGCAGTTATGTCCGTCTCAATTACCAAATCTAGGTGCCTGGAAGAGACGAGAGGGCCCATCGTCCAGGCGACCGGGAAGTGGGGGTATACGTCAAATCCTTCGAATGAGACCTTCGATTCCCCATGCATCCCTTTATACGGTACTTCCTGTGTACCCTGAACATTTCCCTCTGTCAGTTGATGTCGAACGCCATTGGCATGCTGACGAACTTTATAGCTCTGTGTGCGATGAAAGGAATTGAACCGTCTCTGAGACTGTTCAGTTATTTTTTCTTGATCCTTCCCCTTAAGACCCCGGGCTAGTATTCGATAATGGCTCGTCGAGGAAGGAAGCTGTTCGAAGACCTTCCCTCTTCTAATCCTAAAGACAAGTTTGTGTTTGTGGTCTTCTAAGGAGAGGCAAGCTTTTGCACCAGCTGGGGTGCCCCTGACTTGGGCCCCGTCGAGGATAATCTACTGACTAGCGAGGAGAAAATAGCCGCCGACACATTGACGAGTCTGCCAGAGAATATGAGGTCAGTTATATGGCTGTGGTGTGATGACATGTTGCGTCAGACCGTGTGTACAAAAGGTTGGTTCGATCGTTCCTGCCAACTGTTCGACCTTTGTTATTCGAATTAGCTCATTTGTTGCTTTTGCAGTCATGGCTGGCATGGATTATCAGGTGGATCCGGCACTGAGGGATGCAGTCGAGACTTCCATCAGAGAGGCGGAGGTGAGCATGTTGTCTCCTTGGGTGTCGACTGTGGGAGAAATGATTATCCAACCATCGGAGGATCGACCCATTGTTGTTGAGAAGGTTGCTCAGGTGGCCCGTCTTCAGAGGAAGAAGAAGGAAAAGCCCACCTCCGAATTTGAAGTAGTTGCGCTTGAGGGGAATAAGAGGAGGCAACAACTCATTCTAAGTGACTCGGAGCCGTCTGGATCGAATGCAGCCACTGATCAGGTCTCCCAGCCGGGGAGGGGTACTCCTCTAGAGGAATACTCGGGGAAGACTCAGGTCCCTCCGGAGCTTCTTCTACACGAGGACTCCTAGCCTTGGGGGGTTTGTTCCCTCCTGTCGAATTGTCTGAAGACATCCTCGATGAATTCAGGTCGATTTTGTTGGAGGGTCGATCTCCCCAGGCCACATTCGACTGCACCGCGGAGGAGCTCGTCCAAATGGAGTTTCTGTTGAGGCGAGAAGATTCTGATCACCTCGATTGCGGGACTGCCTCCCGTATTACCGAAAATGTGACCCTTCCAAGGGACATGGCTGTTATGGAGATGGTCGACTATACGTGGCTTGCGTCGATAGCCGTCCATGTCAACGTCCAGGTAATTATTGCTCCAGCCTCTCTCATAGATGATGCCAACATGGATGTTGACCATCGTGTGTTGTTTGCAGGCTCTCGTGGCCACCGCGGCGTTGCATCATCTTGCTTCGATGGTAGCCAATCATGAGGTCACCCTGGAGGCCGTTAGGTCAGTCATGGAAAAGTCTCAAGTTGAGCTGACTAGACTCAGCCTTTTCTCTGAGACGAGGTTGAATCACCTTGATCGGCTTGATCGTGAGCTTCTGGAGGCTCGTAAGAAGGAGGTGGAGCAAGCTGCTCGAAGAGAGCATGCTGAGAAGGCTCTGTTGGAAGAGCGAGCCCGTGCCGAGGTCGTAGCAGAGAGGGCGGTTTAGGAGTTTGTAGGAAGACATATGCCCTTGAGGCATTTATCCTTAGATAATCATCTCATTCAGATAATTATATGGTATCAATCATCCTAAGTATAAATTTGTAGAATCTAATACTTAGATAATTTCCTTAGACTTATAGTCAGGTCACTACGTATCCAGATGTAGATCTCGATTATGAGAAATTAGTGACCGATTAGAAACTTAAGTCTTAAATGGTTCATGGTCATAGATGTGTCGAGAATAGGATATCGACACGTCGGTTAGACCATTGTGTCTTTGTCTTACCTTAGGGTAATGATGGTCTCATAGTCATTCGACTTGGTGAAGTCGAAGACGAGACACAGGTGCTCATTGGAGATTGCGTTCACTGAACGACCAACTTAGAGTTATTAAATGGTTAAGATTTAACAAACTGTCAATAATAACTCTAGAGTGATGATAGGCTAATTAGTCCTTAAGACCTGAAGTTATCAGTACCAACCTGTGAATGGATATTTTCACTTAGATCTATGATCTATCTTCGAGGCTCGGCCTGCTGAAAGATCTTAGGTTGGGTGACACTTGAAGCTCACGAGGGAAGTGGATGACTTAGATGTGATTCGTCTCTTTCGTTAAAGGGAAGTTAGTTTCAGTGGTTCAGTATGGTCTTTGTGTTAATCCTCGGCTGGGGTACGTTGTAGGATGTACAACGTGAATACAACAAAGACCGCTGTATACTGATCAATGCTGGCTATTGGGGTTGACGGTAAACCATACCCTAGGCCATGCAGAGACACAGTTTTGACGAAGGGACTAAAAAATGCAAAGTTCATCACTGACACAGTCAGAGTGATCCTAACGACGTTCGTCATTGGATCGATCATGTAAATATGATTCTGAAACAAAGACGACGCCTGTTGCTCGCGGTTACCGTCGTCTCGGGTTCTTGAGCCCCAACCTGTAGTAGGTCCAGGATGTATGGTCTCACACCGAGTAGTATCCACGTCTTAGTAATAGGAAGAACGTTAAGAGGAATTCATTTGATGAAATGGACTAAACAAGTTCACAAGTTAGTTGCGAGTTCAAATTTAATAGGGGACAATTTTTGTATATGATGCAAACCAGATTAAATGTTTCGTAAATTGTTTACGACTATATTTAATAGCAATAAACACGTCGAAAAGGTTATCTGGATGACGAGATCATCCCGGTCTAATCGCAGGATCAAACCGCGTCGAAAACGGAGCTCAAACGAGCCCAGGAACGAAAGAACAGTCAAAGGCAAGAGTGGGTTAGACTCACTTGGGCTAGCGGGTCCACCCACAAGGAGAAAGGGCACGGTACACTGAACCAACGGGCGCCGTCCGCTGTGTCCAACGGGCGCGACCCGCTGAACCAGTGGGCCGCGCACCCGATGTGGTCAGCGGGCGCGGCCCGCTGTTCAGCAAGCCGCCTACTTGCCCCGGGCGTGCCCATAGCCTTAGGCGGGCGTGCTCGCTAAGCCTAGCGGGCGCGCCCGTAACTTAAGTTAATTAGGGGTTTTGAAACCCTTTTGACGGCTACGAAAATTGATTTTTTTGCCCATCTTTGGACAATTGTTTGAGGGGTCAAACGAAGTCGAAATTCGTCGTCGTTCGTTCCTACGTGTTCAACATTCGAAGCCCTTCGAAATGATATCTTGTATCGTTTCTAAGGCTCAATGGTAAATGAGAATTAATTGGTTGAAGTTGGCTTTTTTGAAAGGCTTACTAACTTCATTAACTCAAATTAATTCTCTTTTAATTTTGTTTTGTCCCACATTGCTTGTAACGAAAGGAGAGGTGCCGACTCCCTATATAAATAGGGGTGCACTCTCTTCGATGAAAAAACACACCAAGCGATCGATTCGAGAAGCTCCTGATTTTTGAGCACGCTCGATCGTGAACTTAAATTCCTCTCCTCTTTCTTTTTCTATCCTCCCGTTGGGTCCTAGAAAGACTACGAGGAGGTTTGGATTGGATCCAGACGTCTAAGACGCGGGTCTACTCAAGTGAAACTTTCTTCGGCAAGTGATCGGCTCAGAGGTGGCTCGGGTAGATCGGTTTGAAGGCGCGAGGTGGCTCGGCTACTAGGAGCGCAAGAAAGGTGGTGCTGTACATCTTGCCTGACCCAAGGCCAAGATTCCGAGTATGTTTTTAAGTAGCTTTTTAGTATAATTTTTATAATGTCGCAGTAGGCTAGATCCCTCTTGGGGTGGTCAGATCCACTCCAAGTTGGCATAGTTCTTGGCGAGGTTCTTGCTCGCCTTAGGGTTCACTAAATCTTTTAGTATGCTTATGTTTTTCCGCTGTGCATATTTTCCTTCTATTGTCAGTCTGACTTAGGACAACCACAGATTTGAGCCTTAGGCATATGCCAAAACCCTTCAGAGTTCAATGTCTCGTTCCCTGATTTCGACGAGCAATACAGAGATGGCTATGAGCGATATCGGTTGGAAATGAAGAACAGATTTCCTGACCTCTCCACTGAGATCGACCAAATCCTGATGATTTTTTCGGACCTTGGCAATGACGAGTCGAGCCAGGGCACGGAGGAGTCTACTCCTACCGACGACATTGCCACCGTGGCTGACAATGATGCAGGAGCGGATGCTACGGGTGACCCAGAGTCCACGGCTGTGTTGGATAGAGATCAATGGCCTAGCCAGCCGCTGTAGGATCTCGGCGCTCTTTTTACGCCTATTTCAGAAATTTTTGAATGTATAGGGGGTGATGTAGATGTAAATGAAAACAGTTTTTTGCAATAGGAGTGTCAGAAGAATTGGCCTGCATATCTTTGTTTGTCGTTGCATCTTTTTGTTTATTGTTGCTTATGTTATGTGGTTGTCGCACTGCCTGATGGCCTATTTCGATGGTTTAGACGCTCCTTCAGGATGATCGAGGATAAACCATCGAACCATATTTAGAAGTTGACCACTACGTTCCATGGTGAGGGAGCAATTTCCTCGACTTACGGCTGACGGTACGGGAGTCATTCAGTGACGAATGGGTAGCCCTTCGACTTACGGCTGACGACATTTTGGGAGAGTCATTCAGTAGCAAAGGGTGACCCGTTCGACTTACGGCTGACGACACATTGTAGGAGAGTCGTTCAGTAGCGAAGGGGTGGCCCCTTCGACTTACGCCTGACGACACGTTGTAGGAGGGTCGTTCAGTGGCGAAGGGGTGGCCCCTTCGACTTACGGCTGACGACACGTTGTAGGAGGGTCGTTCAGTGGCAAAGTAGTGGCACATTCGAATTACGGTTGAAGACCTTTAGGAGAGTCGTTCAGTGGCGAAGGGGTGGCGCCTTCGACTCACGACTGACGATCTTTGTAGGAGAGTCGTTCAGTAGGGAAGGGGTGGCCCTTTGACTTATGGTTGACGACCTTTAGGATAGTCGTTCAATAGCGAATAAGTGGCCCCTTCGACTTACGACTGACGGCCTTTGTAGGAGAGTCATTCAGTAGCGAATGGGTGGCCCTTCGACTTATGGCTGACGACCTTTAGGAGAGTCGTTCAGTAGCGAAGGGGTGGCCCCTTCGACTTACGACTGACGATCTTTGTAGGAGTGTCGTTCAGTGGAGAAGGGGTGGCCCTTCGACTTATGGATGACGACCTTTAGGAGAGGCGTTCAGTAGCGAAGGGGTGGTTCCTTCGACTTATGGCTGACGACCTTTGTAGGAGAGTCGTTCAGTAGCGAAGGAGTGGCCCTTCGACTTACGGCTGACGACGTAATTAGGAGGGTTTTTCAGGGGCGAAAGGGTAGCCCCTTCGACTTACGGCTGACGACCTTTAAGAGAGTCGTTCAGTGGTGAAGGGGTGGCCCTTCAACTTATGACTGAAGATCTTTAGGAGAGTCGTTCAGTAGCGAAGGGGTGGCCCATTCAACTTACGGCTGACGACACCTTAGGAGTAACTCGCATGGATTTTATCAATATGAATTCAGTTTATCCAGGCTTCCCGAGGATCAGATCCTTTTAGTGGGGAGTTTTGATGGGATAGTTTTTGTAGAATTCATGAAGGCTTAAGGAAGCAAAACTTTATTTGTTGAAAGAGACATGCTTTGTTGAAAGGGATGACAAAAACAAAAGGCGTACAGGTGTTTCCGAACTTCATCGAGGCTGTTGTTGTCTCATGCCTTTTTATTTGATCCTGAGCTCAGACGGCTTGCTAGTCGATCACCTTGGTGATAGGTGACATCGTCATCTTGCCCTTTTGCTTCAAGCATCCCTCCTTGCTAGGTTGATCGTTAGCCTGGTTTTTGGTGTGTCCTCGCTTGACCAGTGCATCGATCTCTTTTTTGAGAGTCCAACAGTCGTTGGTATCGTGCCCATAGTCATTGTGGTACTTGCAGAATTTGAGGTCGTCTCTCTTCTCGTATTTTCCCTTCTTTGTTGTCTCTTGGACCAGCTCTTCTCGTGGGAGCGCTTGGTTTTGCATAGGTAGGGTGCTCTTTGCTCCGAATGCTCCTCTCTCTGGGTCTCTTGTCTCGAGACTCCTGTCGAGGGGTTTCCGGAGTTAGTTTCTCGCTTAGTGTTTTCACGGCAGGAGGGAGTGCCTTTTGCACCAGTTCCGGTTGGTTCCTTTGCTTCTTCGGAGATGGTGAACTGATCCGTTATGTTGAGCATTTCTGCGACGTTGTTAGGGGGACTGGTGGAGGGCCCTTCGCAGGTGTTTGTTTCGGGCCACCTGAGTGGGCACCGCTATGACAGTCATGTCCGGCGTCTCCTCTACATCGAGCCTCTCGTCGTTGAATCTCTGGACGAAGGCTCGAATCGACTCATTCTCGTTCTGTTTGAGTGAGAAGAGATGGGAGGACTTCTTCTTAGGACGTCGACCCGTGACGAATTGCTTGCAGAACATTTCTGCCAATTCATTGAATGACCCGATGCAGCAGTGGGGTAGCCCTTTGTACCAGCTTTCTGCCCTCTTGAACATGGTAGCATGGAAGGCTCTTCAAAGGTATGGCTCGTCGGCCTCGTGAAGCAGCATTACATTCCGATACTTATGAACGTGCGACCATGGGTTGCCTCTGCCATCATAAGCTGGTAAGGCAGGGAGTTTGAACATGTGGAGAGGAGGAGCAGAAGTGATATTCTCCCTTAGCGGGGTTCACCGGAGCGCGGATCGGACGAGTAGAGATCCTCCCTCTCCGGCTTGCACGTAATTGGCTCCTGAAGATCGGCTTGGCATCTCTTCTCTCCTTCCGAATCCACCTGCAGGGTTGAGAGGGTTATACCAGGGGAGCCCCGTACATTCCCTGATCCAGGATGTTGCGGGTTGCTTCCCTATAATTGGAGGGGGTGCGTCTGAAGGATCCTGTCCAAAACAAAGTTAGGATCGATAATTAAAGTGGAGACTTACGCTTGCGTATGCGGAACGATAGTCTCGGAACTTTGCCTTCGGATTCGCCACGACGGATCGAGTCTTCTCACGAACGGAGTAAGGCTACTAATCCACAATCTAAATCTCTATTTTAGATTAAGAAATTGGAAGGAGGGAGAGGAAATATTTCTGCAGAGCTTCGCTATGAAGAAGATGCATGCATGAATTTCATGCAAATGTGTTAGGAAAATGGCTACCCTTGGGTCTTATTTATAGCCCCCAAGGTAGTTATTTTAGGGTAAGTTGTTCCTTTGGAACAACTTAATTAAGGTGTACCATGATACATGGCACATTATAAGCTTAAGTTGTACCATATGCATGGTACAACATAAGCTTAAGATATTCCCCCTTTATTAGCCATATGTCGCATGCACTTATGCATATATAATGCGACTTTCCCGCTCATACAGAGATCCTCTCCGCAAGGGAACAGATTCCCTTTGCACATGACTTCGTGTGCGCGACGTTCGAGGTCCGTATTCCCTCGTACATCCCCCACAAGGGTGTACAAACGTCTTCCATATCCAACATCTCCCACTCACACTTGAGGGGATGTAAGAGAACGTCTTTCCCTTAGTTCTTTCATCTATCATACCGAGAAATAGACCGTGCGACCGTCATGCGCGTAGAGTCTGTTGTTGTGCACTTGTTAGAGATACACAACGACCTCGAAGGTGCAAAGTTGAGTAGTTCAACGCATGCTTTACCCTAGATTATTTCTTCACATTTCTTATACTTTATATTCAACAATTGAATCCCATCTGGATTACAATTGGCTGGCCAGCTTTGAATCATTAAAGTCCAAATGTGAATATGAAATCAATCTTCCTCTTCTTGTGAACCTTCTGATCTTGACTTGATTCGCTTTTCTAACGTGCCCCGCCGAGCCGAATTACCATAGCCCATTAGTAACACGCTAAGATAGCGATCATCTCGTCAAATCTAAAGGAACCAATTGGAGTCCTTGAGGGTAAGAGTTAAGACCCATATGGCCTTTGAGTCTCACATAATAGCAAACACTATTGCTACTAACTCAGTGGTCGAAATGCATACGTGGTATGAACACGTATTACAACATCACTCCTTTCCCAGGGAGAGTATGTCTTAATGATGTTGTACGGATGAAAAGATCAGACACCACAGTGCCTATCTTTTTGAGTCCCCTTACTACTCGTGAAATATTCACGGACTCTCATCCTGCATAAGACAGATAGGATTTAAAAAATCCAATGAGATCTTTATATCCTTGTGATACAGATCTCAGATCTTTTGTAAGCATCCGTATGATGCAGATCTTTTATTCGACTATCTTGTTTAAGTCATGACTCTAAATCATTTGTCTAATGATTTTGACTTTAAACTAGTCTCATCTCTATCTTATCCATCTGATAAGATAAGGCGGTTGCTCATGTGAGAGAGCCAACCTTAATCTGTCCGACATACACACAAAATAGCTGAGACTTAAACACAAATGTATATAAAATCATTTGTAAGAAACTTGTATGCAAATTAAATTTTGATCTTCTATAGACATGGGAAATATTACATGATACAGCTCAGCACCTACGCATTCCCATAGATGATAAGTGTTTGAAAAACACATCTCTGGGGATCGCCTTAGTAAGGGGATCCGCTATCATCTCATGCGTGGATATGTATCCTATGTCTACTTCCTTCCGTTTATCATAATCCTTCGCAAACTTGAATCGAATGTCAATGTGTTTGGTCTTACAATGAAATTTAGGATCTTTGACATATGCAATCGAAGCTTGA
This sequence comes from Scilla litardierei, assembly GCA_030789695.1. Taxonomy (NCBI): domain Eukaryota; kingdom Viridiplantae; phylum Streptophyta; class Magnoliopsida; order Asparagales; family Asparagaceae; genus Scilla; species Scilla litardierei. The sequence goes on from CM061134.1 coordinate 30,266,069, forward strand.
CTATCACTGTATATAGGAACAGTGCTCGAGTCAGAGGCATTCGTCAGCCTGTCTAAGAATTTCCTAAGCCAAACAGCTTCTTGGACCGCCATGCTGAATGCTACGAACTCGGCTTCCATGGTTGATAGAGCGATGCAGGTTTGTTTCTTGCTGCTCCAGGATATTGCACCATTCCCGAGTAAGAAAACAAAGCCTGAGGTAGATCTTCGCTCGTCGAGATCACCCGCCCAATCAGCATCGGTATAGCCTTCGAGTCTCAAGGTATTGCCTTGATAGCATAACGCATAGTCCGCAGTCCCTTTGAGGTATCTTAATATCCTCTTCACCGCTTTCCAGTGTGCCTGCCCTGGGTTGGATTGGTAACGGCTTACCATACCAACAGCATAGCAAATGTCGGGTCTAGTACACATCATGGCGTACATCAGACTCCCGACAGCACTGGAGTATGGAACTTTTTCCATAGCTTTCTTTTCTTTTGGATCTTTGGGACACATCTCCAAACATAGACCCTCGCCTTTGCTTATTGGAGTATCAATTGGCTTGCAGTCCTGCATATTAAACCGTTCTAAAACTTTCTTTATATACGTCTCTTGAGAGAGAGAAAGAAGTTTCTTGGAACGATTCCTTGAGATCTTAACCCCAAGGATATATGCAGCTTCACCCATGTCTTTCATCTCAAAGACGGATGAAAGCCAAGCTTTGATATCCAATATAAGACGCTTATCATTTCCGGCTATAAGTATGTCATCTACATAAAGAGACATAATTATATACTTGTTTTTAATCCTTTTAATATATACGCAATTGTCTTCGTCGAGCATGGAGAATCCATACGACAAAACAACTTCTTGAAAGCGCATATACCACTGCCTTGAGGATTGTTTAAGACCATATATGGATTTACGAAGTTTACAAACCTTATGTTTGTTTTCTTCTTGTACGAACCCGTTTGGTTGTTCCATGTAGATCTCCTCATCTAGTTCTCCGTTAAGAAAGGCAGTCTTTACATCCATCTGATGTAATTCGAGGTCCAAACAAGCAACCATTGCCAGAATTAAGCGAATCGAGGTAAAACGCACGACAGGAGAGAAAGTCTCTTCGTAGTCTATTCCTTCCTGTTGCGTGAAACCTTTCGCAACAAGGCGAGCTTTATATTTCTCGATGGAGCCATCAACCTTATGCTTGATTTTGAGAACCCACTTGTTCCCAATGGCTCTACGTCCCTTAGGTAAATTAACCAAGTCCCAGACTTGGTTTGTTTTCATGGATTGAAGTTCTTCTTCCATTGCCGCTATCCATTTATCTTTAGTAGGGCATGTGACGGCCTGTTTGAAATTTGCAGGTTCGTCATCATCTTGTAGTAATGTCATGAATGTTTGAGGAAATTCATCCTCAAATCTCAGAGGTGTTAGCCTCGTTCGATTACTACGTCTTGTTTGAGTTTGATCACTCCCACTTGGAATGACATCACTCCCACTTGGAATGACATCACTCCCACTTGGAATAACATCACTCCCACTCGGATTAGGATTGGTATCGTTCGTATCATCCATTGGTGAGGTTTGAAACGTATTTTCTTCTTCACCAAGGATTCTCCCACTCGAACGTTCCGATCCTTCTTGATCCCAAGTCTCAAACAAGGATAAGTCTTGACTTATCTCACCCTGTCTTGGAAACTCTTTTTCCAAGAAGACAACATCCCTCGATTCGAATTCTATTAGACCCCCATTGTCCTCTTGACCGACGAAAACATATCCTTTGGAGTTTTCAGCGTATCGGATGAAGATACACTTCCTCCCACGTGGCCCAAGTTTGCCATATTTGTGAGAGGATAAATGTGCGTAAGAGGCACAACCCCAAGGTTTTAGAATGTTTAAGTCTGGAGTTCTATTGTTCCACAACTCATAAGGAGTAGAACTTACCGACTTCGAGGGTACACGGTTTAAGATGAATGCTGCCGTCAATAATGCGTCACCCCAAAAGGTGATAGGCAAATTTGCCTGAGACATCATTGATCGGACCATTTCCATCAATGTCCTATTTCTTCTTTCCGCAACACCGTTTTGTTGCGGAGTGTAAGGCATAGTTACCTGATGTACTATGCCTTTTTCATCACAAAGTTTCTTAAAACTTATTGATTGATATTCATCGCCCCTATCGGTTCGCAAAACCTTAATCTTGCGATCTAATTGATTCTCCACTAAACTCATATAGTTTTTAAAGCAAGCCAAAGCTTCACTTTTGTGGGATATCAAATAGATATGTCCGAAACGGGTGAAGTCATCAATGAATGTGATGAAATAGGACTTCCCGTGTCTTGTCTTAACATTCATTGGACCGCAAATGTCCGAATGGATAAGCTGTAATGGAACTTCGGCCCTTGTGCCAGTTCCAAACGGCTTGCGACAAGTTTTCCCTACAAGACAATGTTCGCAAGTTGACATTTCAACTTTTGAAACATTAGATAGCAAGCCACTTTTGGCAAGTCTATCCATTCTAGTTGGTCCAATATGACCAAGTCTTGCATGCCAACAAATGATTTCAGACTCAGAGTTAGAAGCATTTGTCAAATGAAAACTTTCATTAATGGAAGAAGCAACATCATACATTGTATTTAAAACAATTAATCCATTACAAACATTACCAGAACCAATCAAAGAATTATTACAAATAAGGTCAACACATTGTTTATAGAACCTCCACTCATAATCTAAAGACATTAACATGACCACGGAAACGATATTCCTTCTAATATCTGGAGCAAAGAGGACGTCGTGCAATAATAAAGTCCGGCCGTTGTCGAGAACTAGCTTGCATGTTCCGACGCCTTTGACTTCAACACGTGTGTTGTTGCCGACGTATATCCACTTTGTTCCTTGAGTTATCTTTCGATACTCTACGAAGAACCTTCTGTCCTTCGCAACGTGGTCTGTGGCCCCTGAATCAATCAACCAAAAATAGTTAGATTCAGCAAGAAACACGGAACTAGAAACACATATGTAACTAGCCCTACAAGTTACCTTGTCACTTCCATCCATACACTTACGGGCGAAGTGACCGTACTTGTTGCACTTAAAGCACTTGATTTTCTTCAAGTTTTTCTTCTTTGAGTGCACATTCTTTTGCCACTTTTTGTTCTTTGTCTTCTTTGAGGTCTCCGGTTCTTGCTTACGTTCGTTCACAAACCTTAAGCGTTTCCGCTTATTTCCTCCATGTGAGGAACTAGCGGCCACGTGCACTTCTGCACTTGGTTTTGCGGCTTGAATCCGCTCTTCCTCGAGTTCGAGGTGTTTCGAAACATCGCTTAAAGTTTTAATGCATTCATTATGAGTGAGATGCATTTTCATGTTATCCCAGCTATCTGGGAGTGAACGAATGACCGCTTGGATCTGCTGTTCGTCAGACAGCGTAACACCCGCATCCTTTAATTCAGATATAAGATTCGCCATGTGGCGGAGATGCTTTTTCATAGAATGATCTCGCCGCATCTTGTACGAATCAAATTGAATATTCAAGGAGCGGAGTTTGGTAACCGAAGTTCCACCAAACTTTATCTCTAGCTCAGACCATATGTCTTTAGCTAGGTCGAATTCCCGAAATATGCGCATTATGTCATTGTCCATCGCGGACAGTAACGTAATACGTGCTATTTTGTTCTTTCGAGTCCAAGTGTCATAAGCTTCCCGGTCCCTTTTGTGTTGGGCCATATTGCCCAAGTCAGGTTCTACCATTATGTTTTGGAGTGTTTCGAGCACATCTTGTTCCTCCAAAACATATTGGATCTTTATTGACCAAAGTTTATAATTGTCGCCGTTGAGCTTTTCACCTTTATTAAGCTCTGCGACAATATTCTTAGAAGTGGTAGACATTTTCGATTCAAAAAACTGCAAAGAGAATGAAAAAACACGATCAAAATTCTATGCATAAAGTTTCGATTCTTTAAACACTTGATAAGTTCCTTGGATGCGTTGAAATGTTACTCTAGAATCGAGAAGTTCACTACGTTCCCAACTACCATCTAGAAGTAACTTTCAAAGTATCCCTCTTACTTATCTCAAGTAAAAAGAAATCAGAAATAATACCCGTATGGTATTAGCAGCGGAAAATCACTTTGAAAAACTTATCTTTCAAAATAGAATAGGTGAGAATTAGCGCAAAGAATTTTAACGCAACAATTGCCAAGCCACGAGACATGTTCTACACACCCATGGGTTAGATAACCATGGCCGGATCGTGGTAGGACTTGGAATTCTAAATTGCGCTATCCTGATTTAAGGACGGGACATAACCTATTTGATAAACATCTTTTTCCAAAAAATTTTGAAAGCACGTTGGCTAATCTCCGTAGAGTAGAGCACAACGTCACACGTACATTGGCTAATCTCCGTAGAGTAGAGCACAATGACATGGCTAATCTCGCATGAAGTAGAGCACTATGGCTAATCTTCAAGGAGTAGAGCCCAAATGAAAAAAAACTTCATTAAAAACGTTAGTCCCGTATGAACTATTCGGCACTGTGGTTAGTCCCGTATGGACTAATCGACACATTCGAGTTTGACCAAGGCCATTTGTTACCCCGTATGAGTCATCTGGCAAGTTTGCAATCGATCCAGACCATCTGTCAGATTGGTCGACCAAAAACACAAAATTGGTCGACCAATTTTCGAAATACAAATTCTCCCTCCCGGTCAGGGCCTCTGCCCTGACCGGGGCTTGGCCAAAGGCCGGCCAGGGCCTCTGCCCTGGTCGGCCAGGGGGCCTGGCCCCCTCGGCCAGGGCCGGCCAGGCCCTGGCCTCTGCCAGGGCCGGCCGGCCAGGCCCTGGCCACTGCCAGGGCCTGCCGGCCAGGCCACTGGCCGGGGCCAGGGCTCCTGCCCTGGCCTCGGCCAGGCCCTGGCCTGAGGCCAGGGCGCCGGCCCTGGCCTCTGCCAGGGCCGGCAGGCCGCTGGCCGGGGCCAGGGCTCCTGCCCTGGCCTCGGCCAGGCCCTGGCCTGAGGCCAGGGCACCCGCCCTGGCCTCTGCCAGGGCCGGCCTGGCCCTGGCAGTGGCCAGGGCGCCGGCCCTGGCCACTGCCAGGGCCGGCAGGCCGGCCAAGGGCCGGCCCTGGCCACTGCCAGGGCCGGCCTGGCCGGCAAGGCTCTGCCAAGGCCGGCCACTGCCGGCCTGGCCCTTGGCCGGCCACTGCCGGCCTGGCCATGGCCGGCCATGGCTTGGCCATGGCCGGTCATGGCCAAGGCCATTCGGCATTGGCCGGCCATGGCCCCTTTGGCCATGGCCGGCCACCCCTTTTAAACGGGGTTGCCGCACTCATTCCTCCCCCTTGATGGGGTGGTCGCCGGTGGTTATTGGCCGTAGCCAACCCCCTCCGCATGGGGAGAGGGGATGCATGGCCTTCATAGCCCATTTGGCCATGGTACACATGCACCAAATTTTCCTCTTACCCGATGGAAATAACTTCCATCATCTTCCTCGATGAAGCACCCGTTCGTCGATGAAGTTAGTTATTGCCTAATGGCCGTGTGCCAAAAAATGACTAACGTACTACGTGAACGGTCGGTTCTTCCCGTCACGGAGATTTCCTACCATATCCGTAATGATAGGAGACCCTAACGTGAAAAGAACAACCGCTGCGTTCTCTCCGTCACGAAGCGTTCCTACTATATCCGTAATAGTAGGAGACCCATTCGTGAAAAAGACAACGACTCGTTCGTAGTTTCGACGGGGCGGTGGATTGACCGGGGCGAACCCATATGGCTCCGATACCAATGAAGGATCCTGTCCAAAACAAAGTTAGGATCGATAATTAAAGTGGAGACTTACGCTTGCGTATGCGGAACGATAGTCTCGGAACTTTGCCTTCGGATTCGCCACGACGGATCGAGTCTTCTCACGAATGGAGTAAGACTACTAATCCACAATCTAAATCTCTATTTTAGATTAAGAACTTGGAAGGAGGGAGAGGAAATATTTCTGCAGAGCTTCGCTATGAAGAAGATGCATGCATGAATTTCATGCAAATGTGTTAGGAAAATGGCTACCCTTGGGTCTTATTTATAGCCCCCAAGGTAGTTATTTTAGGGTAAGTTGTTCCTTTGGAACAACTTAATTAAGGTGTACCATGATACATGGCACATTATAAGCTTAAGTTGTACCATATGCATGGTACAACATAAGCTTAAGATATTCCCCCTTTATTAGCCATATGTCGCATGCACTTATGCATATATAATGCGACTTTCCCGCTCATACAGAGATCCTCTCCGCAAGGGAACAGATTCCCTTTGCACATGACTTCGTGTGCGCGACGTTCGAGGTCCGTATTCCCTCGTACATCCCCCACAAGGGTGTACAAACGTCTTCCATATCCAACAGCGTCCCCCCTGGAGAACGAAGGCCCAATTGTCGACCCCCTGTTCAGCCGTATAGGTAAGACGGGGTTGCGTTGTGTGGGCTGATCTCTAGTTGATCTGCTCTCGGATCCCCCTGATCTCGGAGGAAGGTCGCAGCCCTGGTTGGTGTCAGGGTCGGATTTAGCAAAGGCAATAGCTCATTTAAGAGTGATGGATTCCCCATGTTTTGGCGTATCAAGGTTTCCAAAACACCGAGACTCCTGTCGACCTGCTCAATGAACTGGGTGAATTCCTTCCGGGTCACCTCAGGTTCCTTGGCGGTCTTTAATGGTCGTTTTGATGGAGACGTAGAGTCCTAGGCATCCTCCACCAGGATGCTATTTTCTTTCTGCTTCTCCTTCGGACCCTCGATCGGTACAGAATTACTGGGTCCAGTTGACATAGCTTTTCGATTGCTTCAGGATGTCGAGCTGATTAACGTTTTCGATAGACGGCGCCAAACTATTAAGGCCAAAAATGACCAAGATAGTTGTCAAGCTGATGTGGGCTCTTCGTGATGAGTCGGAGCCTCGTCAGCAGATGAAGTGGGATCATAGGTTGGAGGAAACCTGGGTCGAGTGATGGATGTAGTTGATGATGCGGTGCTCGATCGACCCTTGGACAGCTGATGTGCCGATCGTTCGAAGCTTGGAAGCTCGAAAACGACCTTCGCGGAAGACGACGGTTCGTCGATCTACACCACAGAGACACGTTAAGGGGGTCGGATTTGGGTCCCGACCCAAATCCCCTCTGATGCTTAAGTTAGTACGGTAACTTAAGGATGAGAGAGAGCTTGGAGCAGCTGAGATCGATCCATGGAGGCTCGTCTCAGGTCTGACGTTGCAAGCTCGATGATGTAAGAAATATCAGCTGAGAAATTAGAGTTCTATGACTTAGATCTCGTACCCTGAGAATTGGGGCTCTTCCTGTATTTATAGGCAGCATGGGCCCCTTTAGTGATGTTGGGGAGATAATGGTCAATCATTATGGTGCCACGATCTTCTCTCTTTAATAGGAGTAAATGTTGTACACGTTCTCACGAATTACGAGCTCGCTTTTAATCCCACGTTCGAGTGAGGTGGATGCAACGGTCGACTGGCCAATGGGCTTTGACCGAGTCGATATCGGGCTTCTCTTGTGATCCCCGTGGGCCTTAGTCATCCATCGGTCGAGTCATCTCGAGTGCCAGCCCAATGACTCAACACTATCAATTTAACATTTTAATTTTTTTCTAATACAAAATTTAATATACTGTTGTAAACCATGGCGGCTACGGAACCCCGTAGCCCTGTATTTATAGTAATAGGGTTACATAATGGATGGATACCCACTAACGGGTTGGGCCTCCAAAGCCCGTTTATAACACTTCCCCTTATCCATCCATTGTTGTAAGCCGTGATGAACGCTTCAGGGTTCATAGAGCTTATCTGATCATGGATCTATGGATACTTCTGGATCCCAAGTTTAAGAGTACTTGCCTCGTTAAAACCTTTGCCAAGGAAAACCCAGTGGGAAAAACCAATGGCTAGGGGAAAAGAGTACAAGTCTCTGTAACTTCCCCTGATCGATGGATATCACTAGAGGTGTGTACTTCTGGATCCTAAGTTAGGGATAACTGCTTCGTTAAAACCTTTAGCTATGGAAAACCCAGTGGAAAAAACCAATAGCCAAGGAAAAAGAGTACAGTTTTCGTAACTTCCCCTGATTTGTGGAAGTATTTAGGGGGTGGATACTTCTGGATCCAGAGTCAATGAGGTTGCCTCGTTAAAACCTTTAGCTATGGAAAACCCAGTGGGAAAAACCAATAGCCAAGGGAAAAGAGTACAACACTACATTTGACTTCCCCTGATCTGTACAAGCTGCAGGCTTGCAGATCTCCTAGGCAACTATACATC
>CM061134.1:30274852-30293625 GCA_030789695.1 Scilla litardierei
GGATCAAAGATTACCGCTCTAAAGTTTTTGGACTGATCCGATCGTTGAAGTATCTCGATAAGATGGACGCCGATGAGAATGAGAGGCCGGAGAGCGACGATGAAGAGGAGGACGATGAGGAGGAGGAGGAGGAGGAGATCGATGGTGATGATCCGGGCAGCGGCGAGATCGAAGGCGAGGAAAGGGGAAGAAAGGTGGTAAACGGTGCCAGGAGAAGTGGCAATGGGGTTGGGGTTGTTGACGTTGATGAGGATGAGGAGAGCGATGCTGATGAAGAGGAGACTGAGATCGGGGTTAGAAGAGGGGCGAATGGAACTCATCATCACCATTCAAATGGGTTTCGTGTTGCGGCTGTGGGAGAGGAAGTCGAGGATGATGGTGATGAGGAGGATGATATAGATGAGGATGAGGATGATGAGTATGATGAGGATGTGGGCGATGATGATGAAATGGGGGAGGAGATTGATGCAGACGACGGGGAAGATGAGGATGTGGTAGAGGTGCATGATGTTGGGGAAAGTGATGAGGATGAAGATGGGGTTCAGGAGGAGGAGGAGGATGAGTTAGATGAAGAAGATGATGAAGAAGAAGAAGTGGATGATGAGGAAGATGAAGGGGAGCCAGTAAGTACCGGGAGGATGATGGGTGCTGAAGGGGAGATTGATGGGCATGAGCATGGTGAAGAGGATGAGAATGAGACTGGGGAGATTGGGGAGGCAGATGAGCAGGGTGTGGAAGAGGAACGAGATTCCGGGGATGATGATGGTGATGAGGTAAACTCTTACTCAGAGTAGTTCCATTCGATTTATATGTTGACGATGTTAATAATTACATTTCAAGATTTTGCTTTTGTTCTTTTTTTGGATAAAAATGCTGTTACATTTTTACATGGTACTAATTTTTAATACTCCATTATATGTAAATGAGCAACTTGTTAGGTTTATTTTATCCATAGGAAAAGGAAACTGAGTGATGTGCATCTTTATTTCTATTATTATTACTATGATTCTGCTCTTATACCCTTTACTTTTTGATTGCATGGTATTATTATTTGTTGTTTTGATTAGTTTATCTGTTATAGCGGTAAAAATATTGGTAGTCTGATGTTTATATTAAGAATCAACAAGTAGTTTATGCAGGTAATTAGATTCCCTGTATATATACAGTTGGGATGGGCGGTTCCATATGAAATTCTTTTATTTGCTTAGTATGTTTTGGTTCAGTAAACTTATTTTTGCCAAGGACGGGCTTTCTATGATTCTTCTCATTGTTTACTTTAGTAGAATAATATACAGCTACCATCGATAGCCAATGAGGTGTCCTTGTTTGGTCTGATTAAATTGCTTAAAATGCTGCAAAGTTGTTCTTCCTGTATGATTGTTGGTTTGAGCTATCTACTGCTGTTAGGGGAATCATGTATAACCTACTATGATTGGCATGTCTTCTGAATTTGTTCATCGTCACCAATACTTCTGCAGTATTTTTTAATCATCAATACCACCATTATCAGTATGATAGTGCAATGGAGCTTATGTTAAAATTTGATTTTACCGCTTACCAAGGGGTTACTTGCAATATTGTATGGCTTTTGTTGTACCATCATGCTGTGAAGACGAGTGTTAATTTATATTTAATTCTATTTTTTTTTGTTGAATAAAATGCATAAAGGCATCTCCGTGCCTAGCTGAAGATATGGGGAAAATGAATGCAATTCATGTGGGTAGTTGCCTGATAATATCTAAACATGTATTCATTGGCATGGAAAGTTATGTTTCATTTTGTAGCTAAATGATAGGATTAAGAAATTGAATTCTTTTTGAGATAACTTCTTTTGTGTATGCACATTGTTGGAGGGCATAATATCCCATCAGTTTAGCAATTTATAACCAGCGAGTTGATATGATCGCCTTTTAGCAGGTTTTAATATATAATTACGACTTTAATTGTTTGTGATACAGTGTTTTTTGAATGTAAATCCTGTTTACTTCAATTTTTTGCATGTGCAGAACCATATGAATTCTGTTAAATAACTGCTGTTTTTGTATTTTGTTTCCTTCGTTCTGAAGTTTGAATGTCCTCTTTTAAGTTTTTTAAACTTTTTGAGGTATTTTGAAAATCACATAAGTACCTTAAACATTTTTTTGCATCACTTAATACTCACACCTCAGCGGTCAATTTTTTTATTAATGATCAAAATATCCTTATTTTCTTCTTCTTCCTCTTCTTTCTCCTCCTCCTCCCGCCATTGATGTTTTTTATTCTCTCTTTTTGTGTGATTTCTTCTTCTTCTTCTTCCAAAATTTCTTTCTTCAACTTCTTCTTCTTTATTTTTCTCCTGCTAGCATCAGCCCCTCCATCGATGTTAACCGTGAGATTCCCGTCATATTTGCTGAGATCACTGCCCTCTTTTGACTCTTCTATTTCAGTTGAGATTTCCACCTTTTGTCGGGGCCTAGGGCATTGGTTTTGATCCCACAATAGTGACATAATTGATCGGAGGAAGTGGAGGAGGCGAAAAAATAGAGAAGAAGAAGAAGAAGACGAGGAGAAGAAAAGGGAAGGATGGGAGGAAAAGGAGGAGAAGAAGCAATATGAGGAGAAGAAATAGGAGGAAGAAGCTGGAAGAGGATAAGAAAGTTCAATCAATGGTGGAAGGAGGAGAAGAAAGAAGAGGAAAAAGAGGATTGTATTTTTGTCAGTAATAAAAAAATTGACTGCTCAGGTATGTTAAATGATGCAAAAAATGTTTAAGATAGTTATGATACTTAAAAGTGATTTTTGGGGAAACATTGAGGATATTTTGAGTCATCACCTCTAATTTTTTTCCCCTTCCATTACAGTGTGTATGTTTCCTTCAGATGTTCTAATATTACTGAGGACAGTTGATTTTTGACGTCAATTTTAATGATCGATAAGCTTTAAATTTGGTTTTATTTGAATTTGTTTGTCATTTGGCATCCCCTTTCTTTTGTAATTATATTTATCAGCTGTTCTGTGGAGACCGATGTTCCCCCGTTTCTTTTTCTTTTACTTGTTTTTGTTCTTTTGATTTCGTTTGATTTTTTTCATTTTTACATTTTATGCCAGCATTTCTTTGACAATTTTAGCATTTTATTATTGGTATTGCGGTTATGTAATCGTTATCTGAATGTTCTTAGTTTAACATCCTTTTTCACTCCAATGCTTCGGATATATTTGGTTACTGTTTATTTATACATTTTATGTAAGACTTATTTGGCTGTTATATTCTTCTATAGTTACTTGATTGGTTGGAAGATGCTTGTTATGTTCTCATTAGTCCCCCCTATTTTCTGCAGTCTTTATGGTTTTTATTCAGTCTGTTCTTTGATATCATCTTCTCTTACATTGTAATTATTCCGGGCATATGATTTCTTTATGTAAATACTTTCTCTTACGGTCTTACCTCATCAGTTCTATTCTGTTTCCAGCTTCCGTTTAAGTCAATAAGATTTCATTCTAGTTCAATGTTTATCTTTTTGATCTTTTGAATTTCTTGGTCTCAGGAAGAGGACATTGATGGTGAATACCTTGTTCAGTCCATTGCTCAGCCTGCTCGAAGCACAAGAGGCCAGTCTGATGCCTGTGATGAAGATCAGGAGGAAGTCGACGATGAAGGTAACCAGGTCAGGGTTCTGTCACAACCTTCTGCCTCTTCTCAGCAGCACAAGAGGAAGAGAGAAGATGATGCAGATGACTCTGTTGAGGACTTGGGGAAGTCATCAAAGAACTAAATTTTCTCTTCGGAAAATGTACATGGATGCCAAGTAGAAAGTAAGTTAAAAAGGGTGGGTATTTCCCCGTAATTTCTTAATCTTTTTTACCTTCTTTCAAGTCTTGTGTAGGTTTGAAAAGAAAACCTTTGGTTAGTTTTTTTTCAAAAAAAAGAAGGAAGAGACCGTTGGGAGGGAGGGAATGAATGCAATGTTTGTACGTGGTTCCTTCCCTCCACCCTCCAATATATTCAAAAGTTGGTTAGTGATGTTTGTCAGCACATGGTTCCCCAACTTAGCCGTTATTTTCAAATTTTTGAATGACGGTTTCTTCGTGTATACTATGTGCAATTCGAATTTTCCCTCCATATCCTATGCAGCAAGTGGTTGAGTTGATTCAATTCAAATGAAAGAAGTAGCCGTAGCCGTTGAGTTGAAGTTGTTCCTTTCACCTGTGTGTGTTATATTTTTATTTTGTTCGAGTCTGCTGTTGGGTTGAGATGAAGAGTACAGTTGTGGTGTGATGTGCATCAAGTTGGGTGAATTTTTATTATTTTTATTGAGGCAGTTACTCCTTGCTGCACTGTGATGCGGTGAGGCCAATCTGCTTGCTTTTTTCCCCGCAGGTTTAGCAGTCAATGCTGTGTGCCAATGATGGCCGCACAAAGAAGAAATGCTTGGAGGATACGACGGGGGTGGCTAAGCTCATAAAGTCTCTCTTTCTCTCTCTCTCTCTCTCTAAATCTGTGTGCGTGTTTGTGCAACACAGCTGATGTCCTTGATCCCATTGGTCACCGTCGTTGATTAGCTGTATGCGAGCGGGAGATGTTTCCCTGTTTGTGTTTGCCTTCTAATTTTCCTCATGGGAACTTCCCACCAATCACGTTGGAATAAGATACTGGCGATGACGTGTGGCGTGAGGTGACAAGCCATCCGCGGATTCCTTTGTGGGTATTGTCACCGCGGGGTCAAGCTTACCCTTTATTGGTTGTGCCTTAGATTTTGTACACAGAACTAATTGCTATATACACATCCTTTTGGGTATTGTCATCACGGGGTCAAGCTTGCCTTTTATTGGACCATTGGTTGTGCCTTAGATTCTGTACACAGAACTAATTGCTATGTACACATCCTTTTACACACAATGTAAAAATTCAAAATTTTGTTTTTACTTTACACACAACCCCCTATATGCTCAATATACCTCGCATCCTTATGCGCAGCCCCTCGTCCCCATCCCGATTTTACCTACATTTTCCTCCCTCCCTTTTTCTGCGGTTGTCACATGAAGAGAGAGAACAGTGAGGAGGAAGACATGAGGCGAGTTGTTGAAATACGAGTCTGGACCATGAAGCAGAAAGATATAGTTTGCTTGGCAAGTGAGGCCCACTTGAAGTGGTAAGCCTCGGCCAAATAGCCCAGAGGCCCGCCGAGGGAATCGAATTCTCACATAGTTAAGAAGCCAGCTCACTAGCCCGTTGGGTCCTGCTAGCCGCACGGAATTGGTTGTGTTTACAGGTGTTTTCTCACCGCTGAATCGTTGACCGTATGATGGAAGGTCAACGTGGTCAAGGAGTCGAATGTGACCCCTTGGTTCCGTCAAGGGCGCGATTGCCTGACCGGTGCAGCTTGGATCCTTACGCTGGCTCTTCAAGGAGCGGCCTCAGTGTGCTGGGGGGCGAGCGGGCTCGTTGATGGATGCGCACGTCCTCGGTCGACGACGTGCTGAGGGGTAGCCTCGGCACCGTGAGATCTGCTCGGCCGTGTCCGACTAAATAGCTCGTCAGGGGTGAGCGGGCTCGTCGTCGTGTGCGCCCGGTCCGCTTGGCCTCGGTCGGTGTGGCGCTGAGGGGTAGCCTTGGCGCCGCGGGATCTGCTTGGCCTGGACAAACAAAGAAGCTCGTCAGGGGGGGCCGGACCTTGGTTCCGGCTAAGTCCCTTCCGATGCCTAAGTCAGAACGGATCTGAATGACGCACGACGGGACCGGTATGGCTCACGGGGTAGCCGATACGCGCGTCCTCAGACCGAGCAATGGGAGGGAATTTAAAGTGGAAAAACAAGGTCTTTGTGTTGAATACCTCCGTCTATTGACATCCGGAGCCACGTCCCCTTTCTTTGTTGCCTTCCGAGTCCCTTCATAGGGATTCTCCCACGATCGTTTCCCATCCACGTCCCCCTTTTCCGCCCGCATGATCCGCCTCCTTTAAGGCGCCATGAAGGTGGGTTAATGCGGTCCCTTAATGGTTATTAATGGGGAGTGTTTTGGGGAGCGGTTAACTCTCGCTGGTGTGGGCTGACAGAGCGCGCGTCCGATCGTGGCCGACCCGATACCGGGTCCTCGCAAGGGCCTCGACGGTCGGCCCAAACTCCTTTTGGGGGCATCCTGCTTCCAATGTGGGCTTGGGTTGCTCGTTCTTGGGCCGCTCTAGGATGGGCGTATCAATTGCCCCCATTGCTCGGGCCGTTCAGATTCTGTCGGTTTGGTTCGCGTGATGTGACTTGTGTGGATTTTGACTGGCGCGTCAGTCGAGACAATGCCATTAAATGGGGGCCATCATGACGCTGGCCGGTTGAACTTCTCCAGCTACTGGGTTTAGGATTCGAAGCGCCGCCGGTCACCAGATGTCGACACGCATCCATTTTTGAACGGCTCCGATTCTGGGATTGTTCCTCATATAAAGACTCCGCTCTTCCGAATTTGATCTTTTGCGCTTTTCGATCAGACCCTGTTCTTGCGAGTACTTGTGAATTTTCCTTCGTCTTCACCCCTTCTGTCACGCCCCGCTTCCCTAAAATGGAGGCGAGACGTGAAAAGGTCCGCACGAGAGTGGAGCTGTGAAGCCCCAAACCCGATAAGCGTCAATAAAACATAAGCAGGTCCCTGTAACCACAAACGGAACAACAATAATAACACAATGAGAGACAGAAATAAAATCTCAAATCTCATAATTGTCCAACATGAAAATTAAGTTCAACATCCAGAAAAGCCACCAGGCTAAAAGAAAGAGTCTAAAGGCCTAACACACGGCCAACACAACAAACACCAACAAGGTATGGGTGCTACGCACCGATAACCAAAAGCAGTCTAAAGCAAAAGGGAAAGCTCCACGAGGACACTAAGACTGATCTCCAGTGTCCACGAAGTCCTCGATCAACGCGGGCTCTGACTCAGCGTCAGCAAACACCACGTCCTCAGCGACAAACTCAGGCTCGGGATCTAACATGTGTCACCCAAAAGAGAAAAGGGGCACATGTCAGCAAGTCGAAAGACTTGTGCAAGGAAACTGAAAGAAAGGTAACTAACAACCTAGCAGTTAAAGTATGGTGCATGGCATGGCAAGTATTGTATGGAAATAACAAGTGAAGTACAAGTAGCAAGTAACAAGTGGTAGGTGTGACATGTATTGTCAAATAACAAGTACAAGGGGTCACCCACACACATGTGAGCGCCCTATTGCCCGCAGGCTGTATTGAAGTACAAGGGATCACTCACACACAGGCGAGTGCCCTATTGCCCGCAGGCTGTATTGAGCTCGTTTTCTGGACCACGAGCCAGATTTGTAATTGGCCTAGGGTTGTGCCAGCAAAACGGGTGCCTAGGCGGAACAAGTAGCACTAGTATGTAGCGATGCTACGCAATCACGATGAGTGTTCAAGCATGCAATGACATGAGCAGATATTCGCGTACCGTTAATCGAAATTAAACATGAAAGGCAAAATACAATGACATGAACAGATATTCGCGTACCGTTAATTTAAATTAAACATGGCAGTTAAAGATGCATGGATGACATGAACAGTTAATACGCGTACCGTTAATTGAAATTAAACGTGACATACAAGCATGATGAAGGTGACGGACCAAGCTTCGTTGTCAAGCTAGGTCAATGGCGTCTAGACGGCTATCCTTTTACCGTCTAGCCTCTTTTACGCTAAAGCAAGGTAATGGCCTAAGACATGGCCCAAATCAAGAGATGCAAGTTTCACTTGCCTAGCACCGAGGATGACGATCAACGAGGCCGTCACACAAATGCTAACTACGGAGATGAGATCGCTGCCATGGCAAAACAACATTAAAACAACATCTAACCTAGTTTTATTAGGGTTTCACAAAAACACATTGTGTTATGAGGATATTAAGAGATCGAGTTATTACCGTATTCGGAAGCGGAAGAATGATGCCGAGCAAGCACGGCAACGGAAGAAACGATCCGGGGAACCTAGGGTTCAGATCTGGAATGGATGGGGAAAATCTGGAGAAAAGGGGTTTTGGGGATTTTTGGGGGTTGGATGTGACCTAGGGCATGGTGGTTGGTCAAAATGGAGAGGGGGAGGAGCTCTAGATGAAGGAGGAAGGCTAGAGGAAGGTTGGGGAAGATCAGAGGTCAAGGGGGAATGAAAGAGTCCAGGAGAAGAGAAAGAAAGAAAAGAAACGAAGTGGGGTATTTATAGAAAATGACCTGGCGGCTGCCCAGAAATTAGGGTTTCGACACTGATTAGTCGGTCAAAGAGCAACTACTGACCGACTAGTTTGGGAACTAATCGGTCGGTTGACCAACGCAGACCGACTAAGTCCAAACAGTAACTCCTGTACAAAAATAGGATTTAGATTTAGTCGGTCAAAGAACAACTACTACCGACTAGTTTCGAATCTAGTCGGTCGGTGAACGTTCTTAGACCGACTAAGAATGAATAGTACTTGGTATCAAAAATGATCATAGAGCTAGTCGGTTAAAGAACGATTGCTGACCGACTAGTTTGCAACCTAGTCGATCGACCAATGTTCTTAGACCGACTAACGATAAACAGTAACTCCTGAGAAATTAACAAAGCCAACTAGTCGGTCCATGAAGGTTTGCCGACCGACTAAATCGTCATCTAGTCGGTCGGTTCCCCTTCTTGTACCGGCTAACGTGCACATAAAGTTCCGAAATGGAGCGCGAAGCTCTGGGATCGATTCCTAAGACTCCTAGGCTTGATCTAACAATAAGATATGACCGATATGAAGCCCGTCACGAATGACTTACTCCAAAATCGACGATCAACGGAAGAAGCTAGGAAATCACGACGAAACGATCGAAAATGAAAGCTACGGAGACGAAAACCACACATGAGGAGAAAATCCACCAAAGCATATATAATATAATAAATCCAGATACATGAAAACCAGTCGTTACATCCTCCCCAACTTAAGAAAAATTCCGTCCTTGGAATTTCCTAACACTCACGTGTCCGGAAACAAAAGTGGGTAGCGCTCTCGCATCTCATCCTCATTCTCCCAAGTAGACTCCCCAGGCGAGCCGTGTCGCCACATCACCCTCACAAGATTGACAACCTTGTTCCGAAGTGACTTCTGACGCCTGTCCAGAATCTGCACTGGCTGCTGGTCATACGTCATATCAGGGCGAACGGTAATCTCTGAGAAATCCACAGCATGAGATGGATCGCTAATGTATCGACGAAGCTGCGACACATGTAAAACATTGTGAACTCCTTCCAAAGATGGCGGCAAGGCTAAGCGATAAGCTACCTCGCCAACTTTCTCCAGAATGTCAAACGGTCCAATGTATCGCAGGCTCAACTTCCCTCGCTTCCCAAAGCGAATCACACCACGATTCGGGGAAATCCTCAGAAACACATGATCGCCCGGCTGAAACTCCAAAGGACGACGTTTAGCATCCGCCCAATGCTTAAAACGGTCCTGAGCAATCCTCAACCTCTCCCGAATATTCCTGACAATATCCACGGCCTCCACAATCATCTCAGGTCCCAACAACTCCCGATCACCAACGTCATCCCAACTCAATAACGATCGACATTTCCTCCCATAAAGAGCGGCGAAAGGCGCCATGCCAATACTCGCCTGGAAGCTGTTGTTGTAAGAAAACTCTACCAGATGTAGATGGTCCTCCCACGAACCCTTGAAATCCAACATGCACGCCCTCAGCATGTCCTCCAAGATCTGGATCGTCCTCTCGGACTGGCCATCCGTCTGCGGATGGTACGCCGTGCTGAAACTCAGACGCGTACCCAAACTCTTCTGCAAACTCTGCCAGAACTGAGATGTGAACCTCGTGTCCCTGTCCGACACGATGCTCACGGGGACTCCGTGAAGTCGTACGACCTCCTGCATGATTCACGTTACATCACTATCCAAACTAGGAAAAGGAAATAAAAACGGAGAGTAAAAGAATTTACCTCCATATATCTCCTCGCTAGCGCCTCAGTGGACTGTCCCACTCGGAATGGAATAAAGTGTGCGGATTTGGTCAATCTATCTACGATCACTCAAATCGCGTCATTCTGCTTCGGACTCCGAGGTAGTCCAGTCACGAAATCCATAGTGATGTGTTGCCACTTCCACTCCAGAATCGGAAGCGGTTGTAGCAACCCTGCCGTACGCTGATGCTCCGCCTTCACTTGCTGGCAAATGACGTGCGTTTATATTTCATATGTTCACGCACGTTTTCTTTTGTGTTTCTCCGTGTTTTTCCGCTGTCTCTTATTCGTTTTCGTGTGTTTTCCCGTTTTCTTTCACTTTTCTTTGTTTTTCCATGATTGCAGGGGATTGACCACGTAGGGGACGTTTAACGATGATATCCCAAGTCCCCGGAGCAACGGGAGAAGTCACGCGTGATCCAGGGGGTCGAACGCCAAAGAATTCATCTTTCAGCCCCTCACCCAATCGGTTGGTCATCTCCAACCGATCGGGTGATGCACGCGTGCACCACCCGGTCTCTGCCGCAGCTCACAAAGAAGCCACCCGACCGGTTCGCAGACCGGTTCAGCGGGGGCTGTTCTCTGTTTTCTCGAAGCAAAGCGCCAACCGATCGGGTGACTCTCACCCGATCGGTTCATCTGTAGCTGAAAAAGAAGAGCTGAAGACACGGACGTCGAACCGATCGATTCACCCGACTGCTTCAAGATCCAACCGGTCACTCAAGAACTCACCCGACCGGTTCATGTGATCGGGTGAAAACTCGCCGTTTTCTGATATTAATTTGTAATGGATCAACCGATCGGTTGACTTGTCAACCGATCGGTTGATGCGACGGTATATAAATAGAACCCCTAGGGCTCCAGAAACGAGAGCGGTTATTTTTTCTACTGTTTTATTTCCCTGTGACTGCTGTAATTGTTACTCTTTTGTAAGTTTTCAGATCTTTCTAAAATTTTAGTATTGTCTTTATTACTCTATTACTTCCGCATTGCAATTGTCTGATTATGATTCCAACGGTTAAATTTCATTTAGATCGCTTTTTCATGAATTTTTGTGAGTAGTTCCCAAATCTGGGATTTTGGTGGAAACCCCTTCGAGGGCTCTTCCCGATGCGTCCATAGGGTTAGGAAATCGATAGGGAGTAGGAATCTAACGGTTACACGGGGTGTTTCATTGTCATCGGCGGGAAAAAGACCGCCTTTGACCGTCGGGCCAAGGGGGAATAAACTTGGCGGTTGACTCCCTAGCCATAGCTCACACCCTTAGTGTAGACGCCGAATCCTAGCACGCGGGAGCGGCAGGATGAGACGTTGGGAGATATCGTTGCGGGCTTAGTGCTCCCGGGATCGATCAGTGTTAATGGACACGGGAGTGCCCACTGATCGAATCCGGGAAGTCCGGTGTATCATCCTGGGCACCGACCGGAATATCGGGCCCATGGGACGCTGGTACCACTTTTAGAGGCAACGTCTCACCATTAGACCCTAATCCCAATCGCTACCCATACCCGTAGGCCGTATCGGCGAGAGTCTCTCGTCGGGTTGGAAACCAAAGTCCCGGGTTTTCTTTCTTGTTGTTCATACCCATTTATTTTCTTTCGTGACAACCATTCACCGATTCGGGCTAGCTCGCCCCTCGGGGTGATTTAGGTCCTACCTGACCCAAGCACAACCTCGCCTCCCTGAGTTCGATATTCCCGCACCCTACACTAACCGTGAAACTTGCGGTAAACGACACCGCACCGCCGCGACGCAAGCGGGGCGCCGGTCAAATTTATGGCGCCGTTGCCGGGGAGGCAACGTGCTTGTTATTTTAGGATCTTTTGAACCCTCGTGTCAAGCTCATATCCCTACCTCGCGATAATTTTCGCATTCTCCTTTTTCTTTTTTATTTTTATTTTTCTTATTTTTATTTCTTATTTTATCTGTTTCTTTCCCACTTGTCGCTTCAAGGGTGTTTGTTGTTTTTCATGCGCAGGAGTTCAAGGAGTCTCAACGACTTGATTCCCCTCGATCCAGAGATTAACGCCACCCTTAGGCGTTTGGCCGCCGAGAAGCGAAGTGAAGAAGATGTTGCATGCAGTTTCAGGAGACATCTGGGATCACTCTCACCATATCCGATGTTTGGCGCAGAGCTTAGCAGAATCACTGAATACTTCGAATATACTATCCCTCTTGTCTGCCGCCGTGGAAGGCCAGAGATATCGAGATGCGCAAGAGCACCTTGCCATGGCAACTCCCTTTCACCACGGAGAAATGGCGTATATCGACAACCATGGTCTCGAATGTAGTGAAGAAGAGTCAGCCGCAGAGTTTTGTCAGGAGAACCACCCGACCAGGTTTGGAGGCAACGCTGAACAGGAATCAATCTACCCCTTGCAGACTTCTATTGAGCGTCCCCGGTCTTTGGACAATGGAGAAGCTGGAAACGGTTGTGGAGAATCGTCGATGACTGAAACCTGTTTTCACCTACAAGCCTTCTTCCCGGATAATTATGATGAGCTCGGAGGAGACCCGGTGCATCCCTCGATCGTTCCTACTATACCCTGCGAAATTTCACCGCTAGGAGCCACGGCCGAGGGTGAGATTCCGGATGCTGGCTTCAGTGAAATCCACGAAGAACTCCTTTCCCTTGAGGATGCTCAGCTTGAAAAGTATGCGTCAGGGCCCCAAGAAGTTGAGATGAAAGAATTACCGCCGGGACTTAAATATGAATATTTGGGAGCAGGCTCGACCCTTCCGGTTATAGTCAACTCTTCACTACCCGAGGACCAAATGACCAAACTTCTTGGAGTTCTAAAAAGGTTTAAAGGAGTTTTCGGATATGCAATCGAGGATTTAAAAGGGGTTAGCTTAGGCCTCTGCTCACACAGAATTCTGCTTGAAGATGAGCAAGCCTCCTCGATTGAGCCACAACGGAGGTTAAATCCCATAATGATGGAAGTTGTGAAGAAAGAGATTGTTAGGCTTCTACATGCCGGTATTATATACCCTATCTCCGATAGTCACTGGGTTAGCTCGGTACACGTTATGCCCAAGAAGGGAGGAATGACGGTGGTTCGCAATGAAAAGAACGAGCTTGTACCAACGAGGACCGTTACGGGGTACAGGATGTGCATTGACTATATGAAGCTGAACAAGGCTACAAGGAAGGATCATTACCCCCTCCCCTTTATTGACCAGATGCTCGAGAGGCTGGCGAAGCATAATTATTTCTGTTTTATGGACGAGTATTCAGGATTTCTTCAAATCCCTATTCATAATGATGACCAGGAGAAGACGACTTTCACTTGCCCGTTCGGGACGTACGCCTATAGAAGAATGCCGTTCGGGCTTTGTAACGCCCCTGCTACATTCCAAAGACTCATGTCCGCTATCTTCTCCGACTACTCCCAAGACATCATGGAGGTTTTCATGGACGACTTCTCAGTCTACGGAACTAAATTTGACTCGTGCCTCAGTAATCTCACTAAGGTCCTGGAGAGATGTCAGGAAAAGGGACTAGTCCTAAACTGGGAGAAGTGTCACTTCATGGTCCAAGAGGGAGTTGTGCTGGGACACATCATCTCTTCGAGGGGAATCGAGGTTGATAAGGCTAAAGTCGAAGTGATTGAAAAGCTTCCACCACTGCACAACCTTCGAGGAGTCCGTGGTTTCTTAGGACATGCGGGATTTTATCGCCGCTTTATAAAAGACTTCTCGAAGATTTCCAGGCCTCTGACCCAGCTCCTCGTGAAGGACGCACCTTTCGTCTTCAGCGAGGAGTGTATGGAGGCCTTCCGCACTTTGAAGCAAACTTTGATTTCCGCACCCATAATACAGCCACCAGACTGGGAACTCCCCTTTGAGCTGATGTGTGACGCTAGTGATTATGCGGTTGGTGCCGTCCTAGGGCAGAGGAAAGATAAAAATCTTCATGTCATATATTATACGAGCAAAACCCTTGATGCCGCCCAAAGAAATTATACTACCACGGAAAAGGAATTGCTCGCGGTGATCTACGCCATGGATAAGTTCCGACAATATCTCGTTGGCGCCAAGGTGATTGTACACACGGATCACGCGGCTCTTAAATACCTATTGAACAAGAAAGAAGCCAAGCCACGACTCATCAGATGGATTCTCCTCCTACAGGAGTTTGACCTGGAAATCAGAGACAAAAAGGGGGCGGAGAATGTTGTTGCCGATCACCTGTCCAGGATGCCCACTCTCGATTTAAATGCTACACCGATCGATGATTCACTCCCTGACGAGCATCTCTTCTCTGTATCTTCCTCCTTGACCCCCTGGTACGCCGACATCGCAAATTATCTGGCTTGTGCCATCGTTCCCCACAATGTGAGCTTTCAGCAGAAGAAGAAATTTTTCCATGAGGTCCGCAAATTCTATTGGGATGACCCCCACCTATACAAAACCTGCAATGATGGGGTGATACGAAGATGCATCCCTGAAACTGAGGCGACTTCCATCATTTCCCACTGCCACGGGCAGCAATGTGGAGGGCACGCGAGCACCTACAAGACCACCGCAAAAATCCTCCAAAGCGGATTTTACTGGCCTACGCTCTTCAAGGACACACATGTCTATGTCCAAGCCTGCGATATATGCCAAAGAGCTGGGAATATCTCCAAAATAAATGAGATGCCTCAACACTACATCCTAGAGATAGAAATCTTCGATGTATGGGGAGTGGACTTCATGGGACCGTTCCCTTCTTCCTCGGGGAACCAGTACATCTTGGTGGCCGTAGACTACGTGTCGAAATGGGTTGAAGCGGTGGCCAGTCCAACCAATGACTCCAGAGTGGTGGCCAAATTCTTTAAAAGCAACATCTTCCCGCGGTTCGGTGTGCCTCGTGTCCTGATCAGTGACGGAGGAAGCCACTTTATAGAAAAGAAATTTGAGGCCCTCTTAAAAAAATACGGGGTACAACACTGGGTGGGGCATGCCTACCACCCGTAGACCAGCGGTCAGGTGGAAGTCTCTAACCGGGAGATTAAAAGCATACTAGAAAAGACAGTGGCCAATTCCAGGAAGGACTGGTCATCAAAGCTCCCTGACGCGCTTTGGGCTTACAGGACGGCATTTAAAACTCCTATCGGCACAACTCCCTACCGGCTCGTCTATGGGAAAGCTTTCCATCTTCCTGTGGAATTGGAACATAAACCATATTGGGCGGTTAAGAATCTTAACTTCGACACCAAGAAGGTAGGAGTGCACCGGCAGCTACAACTCAACGAACTCGACGAAATCCGGCTCAATGCATATGAGAACGCCAAGATCTACAAGGAGAAGCTGAAGCGGTGGCACGATAAGCGAATCTTAAGGAGGGAATTCAAAGAAGGGGACTTAGTTCTCCTATTCAACTCACGGCTGAAGCTCTTTCCGGGGAAACTCAAGTCAAGATGGTCGGGACCGTTCCGCGTCACCAAGGTTTTCCCGCATGTGGCTATCGAGATAATGGGAAGGGATGAGCCGTTTAAAGTAAACGGGCAGCGTCTGAAACACTATGCAGTAGGAGAACCAGAATTCTCTCCGGTCGGACCCCCCACGAGCGACAACTCTTCCTCTAACCCTCCGGATCCAAATTGACCACCGCTGCGGGCGTTGAGCCAACGACGTTAAACAAGTGCGCTTCATGGGAGGCAACCCATGTTCTAAACTTATGCTTCATTTTGTAGTATTTTTTTCCACTTTATTTCTCTCCATTTTTATAAATAAATCCAGCCGAATCTACTTCCATGAAGGAACTCAGGCATTTCTTGGGGTTTGCAGAAAAACAAGGCCTCAACCGATCGGGTGGGTTCCCACACGATCTGTTGGGATGTGTCAGATACGAACCAAGATCTATGCCCGATTAAACCGATCGGTTGAACAAACGAGGAGATCGGGTGACAGACCGGGTGAGCTGGGGAGAACTCTCGGGAAATTCTTGAGGAAAACCAACCGATCGGTTGAGTTCGAGCACGATCGGTTGAAGCGACCGGGTGGGCAGCTCTCAACTCTCGGGAAAAACTTGGTAAGCGGCCAACCGATCGGTTGACATTTCAACCGACCGGTTCGCCTGTAGCTGTTGACCGACTAAAACTTTCGAATTTTAGCTACCCGATCGGGTGGGCACCCACCCGATCGGTTCATTTTCGACCCTATAAATAAACCTCGACACACGGCGACCGCCACCCGACCTCAGAAAACCCCCTTCATGCGATTTCACACCCTCCAGCTGTAGAATCGACCTTCTCGACCCTACATACTGTCCCTAAACCCTCATCCCCACTCTCTCCCATACTTCCCCACCTCCGCCACCTCGCCATCGTGGACATTCCATCATCAAAACCCCCAAACCCTAACCCTAGCCCCAAAATTTTCAAAATTCTGTTCTTGTCGGATCAGCGGGTGGCGGCTTCCCGGATTGTTTCCTCCTACTACGCGAGACCCCCAGGCGCTTGATCTTGCTACATCGATGGGTAACATTCTCCCACTCTGCACATCTTCAACTTTATCTGTAATATCATAAATTGGTGTGGTATCTGTTTAACTTGCCCTATATTCATCTTAAGTTCGCCACCCACATAGCCACCATGTCTAAGAAGGGGAAAGAGATTGCATCATCTTCGCGTCGTGATCCGTTCCACGGCCCCTTTTCCCCCTCTTTCCTTGGCATAAACCCTTCTACGGAAGAGCAGTCTGACCGGTTGCGAGCACTGCTTCATCGTCCGATGAGACCTACACTCTTCGCCGATCGCCCCACACTCGAAGCTCTAGGGCTTTCGAACGGCGTCGGCAGAATTTTCAACTGTATCGGGTGCCATACCCTCTCTCACATCCATGCTCACACACACAGAAATCTCACGCTTGAATTCCTCAGTTCCATCGAGTTGTGTGATGGAGGTTTCTCCTTCCGAGCTTTCAATTGTGACTTTTCTCTGGGTTTCATCGAGCTGAACAATATCCTTAATCTCCGTCACCCCGATCCTAATACTGAACATTCCACCCACGATCGAACTGACATTTACTCTCAATTTCGGGCTGATGGTGTTTGGCAAAGATTTACCCGGTACACCACCTTTCCACCTGAGGCTCCTGCCTCCTACATTATTCACCCGTGTTACCGCCTCGCCCATTGCATCCTCGCCAACACTGTTTTCGCTCGCGTGGATGTGTCCACTGTATCTAGGGATGAGCTCTTCTTTCTCTATGCCATGTCCGATGACAGGATCCTTGGGCACATCCCTATGCCCATCAACGCCGCTCATTGGATCATCCACGAAATTTTCGCTGTTAGCCGCGCCACTTCTGGTTCCATCTGTTGTGGTGGGATGGTCACTCTTATTGTCAGCTGTGTTCTGAGGGTACCCCCCGACCTCCCTATTTTACCTGGACGTAGCCGTATTGATCGCGATTACTTGATCGACATCAATATGCTCACTCCCTTCGGTGAAGACCGTGCTGTCTACCTCTACAGCCCCGCCTGTGAACCTTTCGCAATCCTGCCACCTTTGGCCCCTTTGCGGGTACCCTATACCCCGTCTCGCCTTCCTTGGGAGTTTTACCCCGATCCTTGGTATTCTCCATTAGTGCATCTACCACCCTTGGATCCTCCCGATTGGCACCCAACTGTCGGCCCACCTAGTACGATCTTCTTCCACCACAGCCCTCCGGTGCACGTCGATCCTCCCGTGCTCCAGCCTGTCGCCCCTCCCTCACCCATTGGCACACCCTCCTCTTCCTCTGAGGATTCTTTCATTCACTATTCCCCTCCCTCCTCCCCCTCCCCCTACCATTCCAGTACCAGCGAATCTGATTGATTCCCCCTTGCACGTCTCTACATTTCATTGATCACATCATTTCGCTAGCACTTTCTGGTCTAGCTTGGGGGACGTCTGTTTTGGTGTGCTGTCGTGTTTTGTTTGTTTTTCTCATTTTTGTGTGTGTGTGCTTGTTTTTCACTTTTTGAGTGTCGTGTCGTGTGATTTTATTTTTATTTTCGTATTGTTTGATTTTGATCTTGATCTTTCTTTCTTTTTCAGTTTCATCTATGTGTTTTCCTTGTTTTCATTTCTTTTTGTGTCTGTGCGTATTCCCCCCCATTTTCATTGCCCTCCCGTACTCACTCATATTGCATTGAGGGCAATGCAAACTTCAGCTTGGGGGAGTCGCACTGTGTGCGTCATTTGAGTCCTTCTTTTCGTTTATTTGAGTCGTTTTTCTCCGTGTTTTTCTTTTTTTCTCTTTTCTTCTTGTCTAGCTCTTTCTACTAGAGATGAATCCTATGATGAATCGCCACAAAGTCACACACACACACCTAGCATTGCACCGATAATCACACTCACTAACCCTAGGATTTCGAGTCCTCTTGCATTTCACGCATCGTGGGTCCACTTAGCTTTTTGTGAGTCGTGTGTCGTGACTAGCATTTGGTGTGCTTCTGCTTTGTGATTTTACTTTATATACCTGTCCAGGAATGACCCCTAGATTATCATGCTCCGATTTTGAATATGCGGTATTTGTTTCCACTATATGCATGCTATATTTATATCGTATACTTCAATTCGCATGCGTCGGGATTCCACAACTAAGGACTAGGATAACCCATTTAGCCTAAGCTCTATTTAGCGAGAATAGTTTCCTTTGCCCGAGTGTTTAGATTTCGACTTCTTTTTTGTTTTACTTGGTGCAAATCCCCTCGTCGTGTACCGTTCTCCCACTTGGGAGAGTGCACATGTATATAGCCAAAAACCCAAAAACCAAAAAAAAAAGAGAAAAGAAAAGAAAAACCCAAAAAGAAAAGAAAAAGATTGTATAGCCAAGAAGCCAAAAAA
>CM061134.1:30294125-30319125 GCA_030789695.1 Scilla litardierei
CGACTCCGAGCAAGGAAATTCTCCTGGAATTGAAGGGATGTGGCCTCCTGTGTCTGAATAATCAGGTACGCTTCCTCTTTCAAGGATTGCAAAGGTACGTCTACGCTTTGCTCTTCTTGATCAAGGCTCGAAGGCTCCGTTGAATTGCTCTCTGAAGTCTCTTCCACGGTTTCTTCGTTTTCTTGCAGAGACTCCATGTATTCTCACGCCACTATCGGTGTCATGACACCCAAGAATCCCTGCAGCTGGGGTTGTAGTCCATCTAGGAAGAATTCCATAAGCTCGTTCTTTGTGTACCCATGTGTCACGACCCGCTTCCCAAAAATGGAGGCGAGACGTGAGAAGGTCCGCTCAAGCGTGGAGCTGTGAAGCTGCACGCCTGATAAGCGTAAATTTAGTATAAGCAGGTCCCTGTAATTGCAAACGAAACAACAACAATAATAATAATATGAGACGGATATGAAATACCAATCCCACAGTTTGTCCACAAAATATCCAACATCACAGAAAAGCCACCAGGTTAAAAGAAAGAGTCTAATGGCCCAGAACAAGGCCAAACAAAAGACAAATATATCAGAGTATCGAACTAGGTGCCACGCACCGACAACCCCAAAGATCTAACAAAACTAGACGTAGACACTAAGACTGATCCCCAGTGTCTACGAAGTCCTCGTCCAACACGGGCGCAAGCTCGGCGTCCGCAAACACCTCACCCTCAGCAAGTAACTCGGGCTCAAGGTCTAACATGCATCACCCAAAAGAGAAAGGGGCACATGTCAGCAAGTCTGAAAGACTTGAGCAAGGAAACTGAAAGTGACTAACAACCTAGCACTTGTAATATTAAGCAATGACATGGCAGTTAAGTATGATGCAACAGTTTAAAGGAGAGGCAAGCACGCACTATGTAGCCAAAGCTACCAATTCACTAATCACTATTCACTTATCACTGTTTATCACTTAGTGCATAGAGAGTCCACCTGCTGGCCAGCTCGTGGCTCAGGCCGCTTATCTCTATCACTATTAATCACTTGAACACTATAGATTTCGCCTGCTGGCCGGAGTGGCGGATCAGGCCAACTCGGGGCTCAGGTGGCCGCTTATCTCTTACCCCACCCATATGTGTCGAGCGTTGGGGTTTCCAACTACAGGGGTCGCTTCTGGAACACGAGCCAGGAAAATAATAGTATTGTAGCGTGTGCTACGCAATCACGATGACAAATCAATATGCAATGCCAGGAACAGATATTTGCGTATCGTTAATTGAATTTAAACGTGACATACAAGGATGATGAAGGTGACGGACCAAGCTTCGTTGTCAAGCTGGGTCAATGGCGTCTAGACGGCTATCCTTTCACCGTCTAGTCTCTTTTACGCTAAAGCAAGGAAATGGCCTAAGACATGGCCCAAATCAAGAGATGCAAGTTTCACTTGCCTGATACCGGGGTTGACGAGCAATGAAGATCGTCACAAGCTAACTACGGAATAGATCGCTGTTATGGCAAAACAATCATTAGAACAATGATTCTAAATCGATTTCTTATTAGAATCCTAACTTTCTAATAATCCATTTTATTAGGGTTTCACACATGTCAATGGGGGTTATGCTAAAACTAAATGAATCGAGTATTACCGTGAAGAGGCGGAGGAGCGATGCCGAGCAACCACGGCAACGGAAGAACGATCCGGCTCAGATCTGGAAATGAGGGAAAAATATGGAGAAATGGGTTTCGAGGTGGATTTTGGGGATTTGATGAGGGTTTGGGGAAGATGAGAGATGGGTTGTGACAAGGGAGGGTTTGGATGATGGAGGATGAGCTTGGGATGAAAGATTAATGGCTTGAGGAAGATGGGGGCTCAAGGGGGAGAAATTAGGGTTTTGGGTCGAGTGGAGGAAGAAGAAAACGTTTGGGAGGGGTTTAAATAGGATGGGCTGGCGGCTGCCCAGAAATTAGGGGTTTAACACAGATTAGTCGGTCAAAGAGCAACCACTGACCGACTAGTTTGGCAACTAGTCGGTCGGTCGACCAACGCAGACCGACTAAGTGTAAACAGTAACTTCTGAACGAAAATAGGATTTGGATTTAGTCGGTCGATGAACAACTACTGACCGACTAGTTTAACATCTAGTCGGTCGATGAACGTTCTTAGACCGACTAAGAGTGAACAATATTGATACCAAAAATTAGTTGAAGAGTTAGTCGGTTAAAGAAGCATTGCTGACCGACTAGTTTGCAACCTAGTCGGTCAACCAACGTTCTTAGACCGACTAACGATAAACAGTAACTCCTGAACAATTTAGAAAGCCAACTAGTCGGTTCAAGAAGGATTGTCGACCGACTGGATCGTCATCTAGTCGGTCGGTGCCCCTTCTTACACCGGCTAATAAGCACCAAAAGTTCCGATACGGAGCGCGGAGCTCCGGGATCGATTCCTAAGACTCCTAGGCTTGATCTAACAGTAAGATACAACCGTTATGAAGCCCGTCACGAATGACTTACTCCGAAATCGACGATCCTAAGGAAGAAACGAGAAAACACGACGAAACGATCGAAAATGAAAGTTACGGAGACGAAAACCACACATGAGGAGAAAATCCACCAAACATATATTATAATATAATAAATCCAGATACATGAAAACCAGTCGTTACATCCTCCCCAACTTAATAAAAATTCCGTCCTCGGAATTTCCAAACACGCATGTGTCCGGAAACAAAAGTGGGAAACGCTCTCGCATCTCATCTTCTCTCTCCCAAGTAGACTCTCCCAGCGAACCGTGCCGCCACATCACTCTAACAAGATCGACGACCTTGTTTCGAAGTGACTTCTGACGCCTGTCCAGAATCTGCACTGGATGCTGGTCATACGTCAAATCTGGGCGAACGGCGATCTCCGAGAAATCCACGGCATGAGACGGATCGCTGATGTATCGACGAAGCTGCGACACATGGAAAACATCATGGACTCCTTCCAAAGATGGCGGCAAGGCTAAGCGGTAAGCTACCTCGCCAACCCTCTCCAAAACGTCAAACAGTCCAATGTATCGCGGGCTCAACTTCCCTCGCTTCCCAAAACGAATCACACCGTGATTCGGGGAAATCTTCAAGAACACATGGTCGCCCGGCTGAAACTCCAAAGAACGACGTTTAGCATCCGCCCAATGCTTAAAACGGTCCTGAGCAATCCTCAACCTCTCCCGAATGTTCCTGATAATATCCACTGCCTCCACGATCATCTCAGGTCCCAACAACTCCCGATCACCAACGTCATCCCAACTCAATGGCGATCGACATTTCCTCCCATAAAGAGCGGCGAAAGGCGCCATGCCAATACTCGCCTGGAAGCTGTTGTTGTAAGAAAACTCCACCAAATGTAGATGGTCCTCCCACGAACCCTTGAAATCCAACATGCACGCCCTCAGCATGTCTTCCAAAATCTGAATCGTCCTCTCGGACTGGCCATCCGTCTGCGGGTGGTACGCCGTGCTGAAACTCAGACGCGTACCCAAGCTCTTCTGCAAACTCTGCCAGAACTGAGATGTGAACCTCGTGTCTCTGTCAGACACGATACTCACGGGGACTCCGTGAAGTCGCACAACCTCTTGCACGATTCACGTTACATCACTATCCAAACTAGGAAAAGGACATAAAACGGAGAGTAAAAGAATTTTACCTCCATATATCTCCTTGCTAGCGCCTCAGTGGACTGTCCCACTCGGAACGGAATAAAGTGCGCAGATTTGGTCAATCGGTCTACGATCACCCAAATCGCGTCATTCTGCTTCGGACTCCGAGGCAGTCCAGTCACGAAATCCATAGTGATGTGTTGCCACTTCCACTCCGGAATCGGAAGCGGTTGTAGCAACCCGGCCGTACGCTGATGCTCCGCCTTCACTTGCTGGCAAACCAAACACTTGGCCACACTCCGAGCCACACTCCTTTTCATGCCATGCCACCAATAATTCAGACGAAGATCCTGGTACATCTTGGTGCCACCAGGATGCACAGAATACGGCGAACTGTGTGCCTCCACCATCAACTCATCTCTAATATCCCCAGCTGGCACACACAACCTGGCTCCAAGCCTCAGCGAGCCATCCTCATGAATCAAAAAGTCAGTCCGCAGACCGGCTTCCACCTGCTCCCGAATCTTCACCAGCTTCGGATCCTCAGCCTGGCCAGTCTTAATCCGATCCACGATCGTCGACTGTACCTGCATGTACATCAACGACGAATCCTTCTCAGGAAGGACAATCTCCACGCCAGACTCGCATAAATCCTGCTGCAATCTCCATTGCGAAGTCAACATCATCACCGCGGGAAGCCTACTCAGCGCATCTGGAACCACATTCACCTTGCCAGGGTGATACTGCAAATCAATCTCATAATCCGCCATAAACTCCAACCATCGACGCTGTCGCATGTTGAGCTCCTTCTGAGTGAAAATATACTTCAAGCTTTTGTGATCGGTGAAAATCTTCACTTTCTCACTCAGCAGGAAGTGCCTCCAAATCTTAAGAGCAAACACAACGGCAGCCAACTCCAAATCATGCGTCGGGTAATTCTTCTCATGAAACTTAAGCTGACGAGACGCATACGCCACAACGTGCCCGTGCTGATGCAACACATAACCGAGACCCTTGCCAGAAGCATCGCAAAAGATCTCAAATCCACCGCTGCGATTAGGCACAACAAGAACATGGGCAGTCGTCAGTCTCTCCCTCAGAACACCAAAAGCATCCCCACATTCACCCGACCAAACAAAAGGTATATCCTTCCGCGTCAATCTGGTCATCGGCTCAGCAATACGGGAAAAGTCCTTAATGAATCGTCGATAGTAAGCAGCAAGTCCAAGGAAACTCCGAATCTCGGACGCAGACGACGGAACAGGCCACTCCCTGATGGCCCTAATCTTCTCGGGATCCACTGAAATACCGTCTCCAGTCACCACATGCCCGAGAAAAGCAACTCTATCCAGCCAAAACTCGCACTTCGAAAACTTAGCATACAAACGATGCTTCCTTAAGATCTCCAATACCGTTCTCAAGTGCGAGGCATGCTCTTCCTCCGACTTCGAGTAGATCAGAATGTCGTCAATAAAGATAACGACAAACTTATCTAAAAAGTCGTAGAAAATCAGGTTCATCAGATTCATGAAAACTGCGGGCGCGTTAGTTACACCGAAAGGCATAACCACAAACTCGTAGTGTCCATACTTCGTCCTGAACGCTGTCTTCGGAACATCTCCCTTCTTCACCTTCAACTGATGGTAACCACTCCTCAAATCCAATTTAGAAAACACCCTCGAACCTCCAAGCTGATCAAAAATATCATCGATGCGAGACAACAGGTATTTATTCTTGATGGTCACCACATTCAACTCCCGATAGTCCACGCACATACGAGGCGAACCATCCTTCTTCTTCACCAACAACACCGGTGCTCCCCACGGAGACACACTAGGGTTGATATAACCCTTCTGCAAAAGCTCATCCAACTGCTTCCGCAACTCTTCCAATTCAGCAGGTGCCATACGATACGGCGCCTTCGAAATCGGCTGCGCTCCCGGAACAAGATCAATAGAAAATTCTAGGGCTCGATCAGGTGGCAACCCAGACATCTCCTCGGGGAAGACGTCGCCAAAATCACGCACCACAGCTGACCACTCCATCTCCATCTGCAAAGCCACAACCTCTACCGGCTTGGCCCAAAATCTGACAGGACCAAGCGAACTGCTACCACGGCTGAATTCAAACACCGGATGTCCGGGAATCTCGAACACCACCTTCTTTCTCCTGCAGTCGATCGTAGCATAGAAGCTCGCAAGCCAGTCCATCCCAAAGACCGCATCGTAGTTGGTGATGTTGTGGACAATAAAATCAGCATAAAGCTCATGTCCACAAACCACCACAGAGCAAGGACTGCACCCACGATGCACCGTGACTACTCCATTCCCTGTAACGATGTTCCAACTCTTGGAGAGAGGGGACGTCGACAAGGAATGCTTCTCCACGAAGCTCTGGGCCAAAATACACATCGACGCACCTGAGTCAAAGAGGACCCGGGCAGGGAACGTGCAAACCAAAACCACACCTAACAAACAGTCTAATCAATCAAATCTTTCTCTAGCAACATTCATACACAAGCATCCAACATAATTTAACAATCAATTATTTAAGGAAGGAACAACTAGATTGAAAGTTACCTGCAATGACCTCATCCATGGCCAAAACCTCCTCCTCGGTCATCAGAAATGCCTGCCTCCTTGGCGGAACAGCCTGCCGAAAAGCATGCCCTTGCGGAACAAGGGGTACCCCATGACCAGCGGGCACTCCGTGAAGTCGCACGATACTCAAAAATAATTGGTGATGTTGTGGACAATAAAATCAGCATAAAGCTCATGTCCACAAACCACCACAGAGCAAGAACTGCACCCACGATGCACCTTGACTACTCCATTCCCTGTAACGATGTTCCAACTCTTGGAGAGAGGGGACGTCGACAAGGAATGCTTCTCCACGAAGCATCGTAGTTGGTGATGTTGTGGACAATAAAATCAGCATAAAGCTCCACCATCCGAGCAGCTCGGGTCACCGGAGCATTCTGTACCTGCAGAAGCACACCCTGCTGAACCTGCATCATCTGCAATATCATCCGCATCATCTCTCCGTTAGTGGGCTCCCGCTCAGGCTCCTCGTCATGAGGGGGCGCACCACTACCACCACCACGGGTGATTCGCCTTCCTGCCATCTAATGACACAGAAAACGAAAAAATTAGACTCATAGCTTAGGGCTCAGATGTCGAACTCATTTGTTGGACAATCTTGTATTATTATCGTTATCCCGATAATTGCAGTTACAGAAGGACCTGCATGGGCCACCACTAAAACCTGTCACGACCCGCTTCCCAAAAATGGAGGCGAGACGTGAGAAGGTCCGCTCAAGCGTGGAGCTGTGAAGCTGCACGCCTGATAAGCGTAAATTTAGTATAAGCAGGTCCCTGTAATTGCAAATGAAACAACAACAATAATAATAATATAAGACGGATATGAAATACCAATCCCACAGTTTGTCCACAAAATATCCAACATCACAGAAAATCCACCAGGCTAAAAGAAAGAGTCTAATGGCCCAGAACAAGGCCAAACAAAAGACAAATATATCAGAGTATCGAACTAGGTGCCACGCACCGACAACCCCAAAGATCTAACAAAACTAGACGTAGACACTAAGACTGATCCCCATTGTCTACGAAGTCCTCGTCCAACACGGGCGCAAGCTCGGCGTCCGCAAACACATCACCCTCAGCAAGTAACTCGGGCTCAAGGTCTAACATGCGTCACCCAAAAGAGAAAGGGGCACATGTCAGCAAGTCTGAAAGACTTGAGCAAGGAAACTGAAAGTGACTAACAACCTAGCACTTGTAATATTAAGCAATGACATGGCAGTTAAGTATGATGCAACAATTTAAAGGAGAGGCAAGCACGCACTATGTAGCCAAAGCTACCAATTCACTAATCACTATTCACTTATCACTGTTTATCACTTAGTGCATAGAGAGTCCACCTGCTGGCCAGCTCGTGGCTCAGGCCGCTTATCTCTATCACTATTAATCACTTGAACACTATAGATTTCGCCTGCTGGCCGGAGTGGCGGATCAGGCCAACTCGGGGCTCAGGTGGCCGCTTATCTCTTACCCCACCCATATGTGTCGAGCGTTGGGGTTTCCAACTACAGGGCTCGCTTCTGGAACACGAGCCAGGAAAATAATAGTATTGTAGCGTGTGCTACGCAATCACGATGACAAATCAATATGCAATGCCAGGAACAGATATTTGCGTATCGTTAATTGAATTTAAACGTGACATACAAGGATGATGAAGGTGACGGACCAAGCTTCGTTGTCAAGCTGGGTCAATGGCGTCTAGACGGCTATCCTTTCACCGTCTAGTCTCTTTTACGTTAAAGCAAGGAAATGGCCTAAGACATGGCCCAAATCAAGAGATGCAAGTTTCACTTGCCTGATACCGGGGTTGACGAGCAATGAAGATCGTCACAAGCTAACTACGGAATAGATCGCTGTTATGGCAAAACAATCATTAGAACAATGATTCTAAATCGATTTCTTATTAGAATCCTAACTTTCTAATAATCCATTTTATTAGGGTTTCACACATGTCAATGGGGGTTATGCTAAAACTAAATGAATCGAGTATTACCGTGAAGAGGCGGAGGAGCGATGCCGAGCAACCACGGCAACGGAAGAACGATCCGGCTCAGATCTGGAAATGAGGGAAAAATATGGAGAAATGGGTTTCGAGGTGGATTTTGGGGATTTGATGAGGGTTTGGGGAAGATGAGAGATGGGTTGTGACAAGGGAGGGTTTGGATGATGGAGGATGAGCTTGGGATGAAAGATTAATGGCTTGAGGAAGATGGGGGCTCAAGGGGGAGAAATTAGGGTTTTGGGTCGAGTGGAGGAAGAAGAAAACGTTTGGGAGGGGTTTAAATAGGATGGGCTGGCGGCTGCCCAGAAATTAGGGTTTTAACACAGATTAGTCGGTCAAAGAGCAACCACTGACCGACTAGTTTGGCAACTAGTCGGTCGGTCGACCAACGCAGACCGACTAAGTGTAAACAGTAACTTCTGAACGAAAATAGGATTTGGATTTAGTCGGTTGATTAACAACTACTGACCGACTAGTTTAACATCTAGTCGGTCGATGAACGTTCTTAGACCGACTAAGAGTGAACAGTATTGATACCAAAAATTAGTTGAAGAGTTAGTCGGTTAAAGAAGCATTGCTGACCGACTAGTTTGCAACATAGTCGGTCAACCAACGTTCTTAGACCGACCAACGATAAACAGTAACTCCTGAACAATTTAGAAAGCCAACTAGTCGGTTCAAGAAGGATTGCCGACCGACTGGATCGTCATCTAGTCGGTCGGTGCCCCTTCTTACACCGGCTAATAAGCACCAAAAGTTCCGATACGGAGCGCGGAGCTCCGGGATCGATTCCTAAGACTCCTAGGCTTGATCTAACAGTAAGATACGACCGTTATGAAGCCCGTCACGAATGACTTACTCCGAAATCGATGATCATAAGGAAGAAACAAGAAAACACGACGAAACGATCGAAAATGAAAGTTACGGAGACGAAAACCACACATGAGGAGAAAATCCACCAAACATATATTATAATATAATAAATCCAGATACATGAAAACCAGTCGTTACACCATGCTGCGGATAGCTCGATATAATGTCTGTGAACCTCCTCCAGGCCTGAAAGAAAGTTTCACAGTCAGTTTGATTAAAATTAACAATCTTGAGCTTTTCCATTCTATGTTTTTGTGCATTTGCATACCGTGCATCATACAGGTTGTTTGTGCAATAGAAATTCATATACTCCATTTTGAAATAAAATAAAATAAAATAATAAAAAAAAGTTTATGTACAATAAAGTGGAAAGATCTCACCGAACGTCCTCTAAATGAAATAAACCGTAGTCACAAACCATTCCTCCCCGGCAACGGCGCCAAAAACTTGGTGGGACCGGAAAGGTGCTCTCTCTCAAGCGCAAGAGTCCGTACAAGTAGTAAAATCTGGGAGTCCAGATGTCGAATCCACGGGAAGAAATCTGTTGCAACCACAATTCAAATCAAATAGAAATCTATTGGAAAGAGACTAACCACTTCACAAATGATGACGGTGATGGTGATGTGAACACGTGAACAATATAAACATAGAAATACGTGAGAACAAATATCTATAAAAAGTATGCACATGGTATGGGTTCGTTAGGATCAACGATTTGTATTAATTTGGTTGATAGGTATAACGCAATGAATTCTCCTTTTGGGAGCAATTCACCAGAAAATACCCAAGATAACTCAATGAATTCTCCTTTTGGGAGCAACTCATCGGAAGATGCCCTTTTGGGGGTTCAAGCAAAATATTCAATAAGATCGTCGCTAAAGCTATAATACGATATGAAACTCTCTTTTGGAGAGATCAAAACTACGGTATGAAACTCCCTTTTGGGGAGACCAAAACTCACCCTTTTGGGGCGATCATCAACTAAGTCAATTCTTTTGGAATCTGAAAAAGTCGATTTACGAACAAAGATTACAATTTTAACGACGTTTTAACGATTTAGCACGAGGAATACAACCAAATAAACACAAATTATATCCCCTAACTACTCCATACCATGCACAAATAAATTTTAGCTACTCATAATATCAGAATAAACAAGTTCCATAACCAAATACATCAAGATTATGGCAAAATACGATGAAAAACACTAAAATACGAGGTATAAGTTTAGAAATATATCACCAATTCTCCTTGAAAAGACTTCCAACTCTCTAAAAATAATAAAACAAGCCTCTGGAATTTTACAGAATTTTTCAGGGGGAAAATACGGCTCCTAGAGCCTCCAATACGCCCAAAATACGCCCCAATCTGCCTGCATACGCCCAAAAAACCCTAAAATACCTTATATAGGCTCATTGCGGGTTTATATACGCTTAAGGGGTTGAAACCCGCGCCCATTTGACTCAAACCCGCACCCGCAAAGCCTCTAATTGATCTCAGCCGCTCATCTAAATTGGGGCAATTTTCGTCCGTTCATCTCAAGCGGGATTCGACATGGGCGAGCCACGTGTGCATCAAATATCGCGCAAGCCCGCTCCATTTCGTTCGATCCGCGCCCGCTTGTTGGTAGCCGTCGGATGCATGATCGAACGGCTCTAAGCTCACCACGTCGCCCAGCAGATCGCCGCTTCTTCGCGTTCGCTGCGGATCGAGTCCGCTTCGATTTCCGCCGTTGGATCTGCATTGTGTGGCTCCCAAGAAGCCACGTCGCCACATCGAAACGTTTCGATTTCGAAAGCGGGTTGATTGAGAGCCGTTCGATGTGGCGGGGCAGCGTTAGATTGCTGCCACGTGTCCCCCCCGCTCCGCTGAGCTTTGAGCTGCCGAACGCCGTTCGATCTCAGATCGACCGCCCACAACTTGCCACGTCGCCCGCTTTTTGATCTCAGCTCGTCATCGTCGGATCGTGATCCAACGCTCCCAACGAAGCCATGTAGCCCGCTTTACGATTCCGTGCGGCTTCGATCCGAGCAGCGGACGGCGGAGATGCATCCACGTGTCGAGCTCTGATTCGCCATCATCCGTATTTCGTATTTTGAGTGTATATCTCCAATTAATTGGTATTCTGCATTCAAAAATTCATAGTAATTAGCACAGATCTCAGAAAAATACAAATAAATAGTCGTTGGAATCGTGAGATCGAGATGATGCTAGGAAAAATATAAAAAGTGCAGAAATACTCCATTAATTGCTGGTTTGTGCTCAAATAGAGTGTTTTCTCTAATAAATCATGGTGTAGAAAATACGTATGTACTAGAGACCAATATAGCATCACATGAGCACAAAATATGGCTAAATGGGGGGTTAAATATGTAATATTGAACCCGAATCAGTTCGCACCGAAGATGGTGCAGGATGCTGATGAGAGGGCTCAGAGGTTCCTGCAGGGACTTGCTTTGGAGCTCCAGAGTTTTGTGTCTTCCTCTGATCTGGACTCTTATCAGAAGGTTCTGGTCGCTGCGAGGAGGCATGAGCTGAACCTGAGTCAGAGGAGAGGACATGTTTCTGGTGCTGGGAAGAGGCCTATGGAGCAGGCCAGAGCAGTGGTTAGGCCTGGTTTCAAGCCTAATCAGCCAGCTCAGTTCAAGACGCCAGGAGGGCCTATTCAGAAGACTTGCCATTTCTGCGGCAAGCCTAGCCACGTCAAGGATCAGTGTAGGAAGTTTCTGGGCCAGTGTTTGGTTTGTGGTGATGCTTCTCATGTCGCGAAGGATTGTCGGCATGCGAATCAGCTGCGGAGGGCACCTGTTGCAGCACAGCCGTTGCAGTAGCGAGCGTCTGTTCCTGCTGGACGTGGAGCAGCTCTTGTTCCACAGAGGCAGGCTTTTCAGCAGGCTATTCCGCCGAGGAGGCAGGCTTTTCTGATGACCGCTGTGGAGAGCGAGGCAGTGGATGAGGTTATCGCATGTAATCCTCAATCTAGCTGTTACTTTCCCAGCTGGTTTTGATTGTTAGATTGTGTTATTTGCTTGAACATGATTGTTTGCTAGACTAGGTGTAACGCCCTGCTCCTCGAGATACCCGATCAGTATGAATCCACATCAGGTATTCTCAAAAGGGCGGGTGCTACGAAGGGGAAAAAGACAAAATTACAAAACTCAAGCAGGCCCACTGCGCACTGCTGGGATAGTACCTGTAGCATTCCAGCCATCACAGAAACACAAAGGAGCCACCAACTCAACACCGGTATAACATATGTATATAAATTGTTCAATTACAACAACAATTACAAATCTTATATACAATATACATATGTCCCATACTCACCCAAGTACAATAACACCCACCCAATCTCTCACACACTCTCTCATACCCTCAACTCCAACCATCTGCAACCAACTGGACTCGTGGGCCTCCAACTCCACGGACCAACACCTGAAATATCAACGGGGACACGTCACAGCGTGACCCAGTAGGAATACCAAACCCAACACACATGTAGCAAAGGAATGGTATGCTTGATACAATAGTCTATAAACTAACTTTAAACATAACATGGACGTGACAAAGTAAATATCATAACCAACGGATCACATACCGGCCGCAAAGGAGAACCTGCAAAACAGAGTAAGTGCTACAGACATAGGGATGTATGGTAACAGGAACTAGACTTCGCATTTTAACATCATCCCAAATACCCCTACTAGCAAATACCAGAAGAAACCCAAGTCACCTCATTTAACTTCTAAGTTTTCTTTTATCCTAAGTAATAACGGGTTTTCATTTAAACATGGAATTTTACGAGAGTTAGCAAGTGGCATTTTTGGTGTAGTCCTGGCCTATGTATCTAATACTTAGGATACTATGGAACGCTTTCGAAATGCTCACCGAAAATTTCGGCAGAGTTTCTCTTGTATTTATCAATTTTCCCAATTACAACATAAGAAATATTATCAAAAAGAAACATGCTATATTCATAAAAAAAAATACATAACCTTGCTCAAGAATCATAGAAGAAGTGACATAAAGGACTTAGCAAAACCAAGCCAACATGTTCATAAGTGCGACCTATCAAGTCTCCATTTTAGATTTAGATACAAACTTAACAACGGTGCATAAAGAATGCATTGTTAGAAGCTACTAACATTAACACGACTTTAGACTTAAAACTACCAATATTAATATGCAATAACGAGACTATAACTTCCATCACAATTTACCCCCAACATTAAGTCTCACAACAAGATTCCATTATTTGATATAAACTTATTCCCGCATTTAAAGTTATTAGCTTAAATCAAATTACACAAAATGCAACCACGAATCCTACAATCCAACTTAACATTTATTCCATACGTTGGAATCCCTAACACAAGTATTACCATGACCCTTTCACTAAAGCTTTCTAAAATGAGTAGTGTTTCTTACAAACAAGTTATGACAAACATCTTGAATAAATTGCTAATTGTAAAGAATCTACTCATGGGGCTTGTTTTATTTTTAAGGACTTACTTAATGTGCTTGAATAAATATACAAGTTTCAATGGATACACATTACTTGAAAGAGTCACTTATGCCTTAGAATAAAAGACTCAAACCTAACCTTAGATAGGGAGAAGAAAGGGGATTGCAATGGCCCATCCCTTTTTCCTTTCATTTCACGAATTCAATTCTTAACAAAATTTTAACATCCTCACTTTAAGATTGCTACACAATTTCCCCCAAGTCCCCAATTGGAAAATTAATGCACACGGTGAAATCCCATGAACAACGACACCAATAACTAATACAACACCACCACCACCAATAACATCATCAACAACAACAAGGATAATAATATTTGCTAACGACTAACAACCACACTTTCCAACACCATCACTCGAGCACCAAATACATCCATGGCAACAATCATTCTTAAAAGTTAACCATCACACACATACAACCACAAATCACCCAAAATTGCTAAATAATGCCATGATGCATATGATGCACAAGTAAATGCGATGTAATGCACTGCAAGGGGATCCCATGAATGAGCCGGCGTGCACGTGCAAATTGTTCTACTCCGTTATCAATGTGGAGCCACCTAATGGTATCAAGAGGTTACCCACGGCGATTTCACCCGCCTCCTACCGTGGCAACTTTGTCCATGCCCGTGCACTCCACCTTCGTGTCCTATTCACACCATCATATCACAACCCACGTGTATGGGTGTATCTTACATTCTTTAAATGAAAGCGTCCAACATCAATAATGAGAGCAATTGGCATAATTATTGAACAAGGCATGAATGGCATCACCAAATTCTCCACACATCAAAATGAGGGCAATGTCACCAAAATTAGAGCGATTACATTATGAGAGCAACCCAACATGGTTTATGAAATGAGATGATGCAATCCAATAGTTATCAATTGCATACCAACTCAAAGACCTCTAATGAGGAAATTCCAAACTCGTGAAATGCAATCTATAATCCGGCTCCCTTCTTAATTAAGATTTTGATATTTTAAAATGAGAGCTTTTCAACTTAATTCAACTAAAACATAGCATTAATAATGCCAACACTCAATTTAACTTCAACAAAACATGGAAATTGGGTATTAAAGCAAAATTTACCCAACACCTCATATTCCATAGCATGAAATAAACGTACTCCCCAAATTAGTGACAACCTCATTAGCACATTTGGTTGGACTTGAAATAACAAAACATTTGAAGATGGTTTCCCAAGTACCACATGTACGTAATTTCATACAAATGAACATCCCAACGATCGAAAATAAGCAATTTGACTAGTAAAGTTTCAAATCCCAACATTTAAGAGCAACTAGTGATTTTCATACCACATGTAAGAGCAACTTCCAATTAAGAGCAATGACTCCTAAATTAGTGAAACAAAACAACAAAAAATATAATTATAGCACCAATAATTCACCATAACATCCCAAATCAAGTTTGAATGCATCAACCCAAAACTATTGCTATAAAACCCTAAAGGATGCAAACTTGGAATTCAAACAAAATGAAATAAGCATATGATTTGGGATTGGAATCCTACCTCATTAGAGAAGCAAAGCCCGTATCAATTAGAGAGAGCCCGCCATCTTTTAAGCTTCGAGCCCTAATCCTTTTTCAATTAGATGAAATCCCCCTCTAGCTCCATGAAATTCACCATGAACCCATCAACCATATCCAAAACCCCAATTCTCCTCTTCAAATCCAAACCCTAATCAAAGCCCTCTTCCAACTTCATGAAGCTCCTCCATCTTCATCAAGCTCCCAAAATCTCAAACCCTAACTTCCTCTTCTTTCTAATTCCTTCTCTTCCTTCAATCTTTGAATTCATCCCCCTTTAAATTCGGCAACAGCTCCCCCGCCCCCCCTTTTTTTGTTCGCCT
Source organism: Scilla litardierei (assembly GCA_030789695.1). Classification (NCBI taxonomy): domain Eukaryota; kingdom Viridiplantae; phylum Streptophyta; class Magnoliopsida; order Asparagales; family Asparagaceae; genus Scilla; species Scilla litardierei. The sequence continues at coordinate 30,309,626 of CM061134.1, forward strand.
GCAACTTCATTCGGCCAGGACCAGGGGGGCTCACGGCCTGGGCATGGGAGAAATGGGAAGAGGAAGGGATTACGGAATTTAAGAGAGGGGAAATGAAAAGAAATTGATGGGGATTAAGGAACTCGGCCTGGCAACGATGGGAGCTCGGCCTGGGGAAGTTTTGGCAGCACGCAAGGGGGAGAGAGGGTCGGCCTCCTGTTTTTGGGAAGAAGGAAAGGAGTTAGGGAAAGTGAAAAAGAATTAAAAGGAAAGTTGTAGAAGACAAAATGTTAGGGTATCTACAAGTTTGCCATTGTATTAAAAGATCTCATCCCTCTTCTCTCATCTAAGAATCCAAGCCTATTATTTAGCCCAACAAACTATAGCTACTAAAATTAACTATAGACCAACCCAAAAATGATAACTATCATAAGCCTAACAATGCCAATAATAATATTCTCTTGAAATTACAACAAAATAATTAGCGGGAGAATACAACCACATACACTCACTTATATATCCAAATCACGTCATAGTCAACCGTATAGCTATTCACGTACAAAATCGCTATGCACACCACAAATTTCCTATACACAGACACTCGTACCACATCTACGGCATTACAATCTACCCACCTTAAAAATAAAGTTCGTCCTCGAACTTTCTAACTTAGGGCATAGCTGAGGGTGAACAAAGTTATATAGGGTCACTCTACCCCATCATATAGATAAGGCACACTCATATACCAACAATTTTACTAGTTCAAATACACACTAGTACAACATTTCAAACATTCCCACATGCACTGCCATTATGAGACTTACAACCACCTAGGTCACCATGTACGCATTTAAACATACACACACATGTCATACATAAAATCTTACACATCAACATCAATACACCAGATATTACTATATCTATTCTATCACCGGTGTAAGCGTACCCGCTTACGACCAGACCTGCAACCGCATACATCTCACAGGTATACATATATCAAACACACAACTCTGCTACACCTAGGGCATGCCCACTCATACCTGAGTGGAACACAAGGATCCATTCAGACATCACACCATACTACGTACATCATTACCACATTAGACAACTACAAACAGCACACCATATCTATAGATGGCCTAGAGATTAATCAACTACATAATATCATGACATGCATTACTCATAACACATGCACCTCTAAACCCAGACATACAATCATGTATGTCTCTTAATATTCATCCAACATTCTAACATGCATCATCACATGGAGTCTTACATATCAATATCAATACACAGATATCCAAACAAACCTATAATCATCCATATATAGGTGTAAGCGTACCAGCTTACAACCATGCACACCCACTCATAACAATATTACTATTAAGACATGTTCACACATACATGGGTGGAGATCACGGATCCACTCATGCAGTAGCAACAACACAGTACATCCATGCTCTACCTGCATCTCAGCCAAGTATATAACTCAACTTACACGCTACTCATATGTCATTCACTTAGTAACACATGCACCTTAAACATAATCACATAGCCATATAATCATTCGTACATATATCACAATCTCATGCACATGAATATATCATCACAATATACTCGACACGCCATATACAACACTCACAGAACTCTAGACGCTCATGCATACATATCTACACACATACACATGTACATACCTTCACACAGAATCATTTCTTTAAATATCAAACCTTAGGGTGCATGCCTCAAGTTTCTGCTATCCGGTCCCATCCTAAGGCTGGACTCTACCCACCTTAGGTCTAAACTACCCTCAGAAGACTACACGCACTACCCTTACACAGCCGCAGTGTGATGACCTGCATGAGCCATCAAATGTAACGCCCCGCTCCTCGAGATACTCGATCAGTACGAATCCACATCAGGTATTCTCAAAAGGGCGGGTGCTACGAAGGGGAAAAAGACAAAATTACAAAACTCAAGCAGGCCCACTGCGCACTGCTGGGATAGTACCTGTAGCATTCCAGACATCGCAGAAACACAAAGGAGCCACCAACTCAACACCGGTATAACATATGTATATAAATTGTTCAATTACAACAACAATTACAAATCTTATATACAATATACATATGTCCCATACTCACCCAAGTACAATAACACCCACCCAATCTCTCACACACTCTCTCATACCCTCAACTCCAACCATCTGCAACCAACTGGACTCGTGGGCCTCCAATTCCACGGACCAACACCTGAAATATCAACGGGGACACGTCACAGCGTGACCCAGTAGGAATACCAAACCCAACACACATGTAGCAAAGGAATGGTATGCTTGATACAATAGTCTATAAACTAACTTTTAACATAACATGGACGGGACAAAGTAAATATCATAACCAACGGATCACATACCGGCCGCAAAGGAGAACCTGCAAAACAGAGTAAGTGCTACAGACATAGGGATGTATGGTAACAGGAACTAGACTTCGCATTTTAACATCATCCCAAATACCCCTACTAGCAAATACCAGAAGAAACCCAAGTCACCTCATTTAACTTCTAAGTTTTCTTTTATCCTAAGTAATAACGGGTTTTCATTTAAACATGGAATTTTACGAGAGTTAGCAAGTGGCATTTTTGGTGTAGTCCTGGCCTATGTATCTAATACTTAGGATACTATGGAACGCTTTCGAAATGCTCACCGAAAATTTTGGCAGAGTTTCTCTTGTATTTATCAATTTTCCCAATTACAACATAAGAAATATTATCAAAAAGAAACCTGCTATATTCATAAAAAAAAATACATAACATTGCTCAAGAATCATAGAAAAAGTGACATAAAGGACTTAGCAAAACCAAGCCAACATGTTCATAAGTGCGACACTATCAAGTCTCCATTTTAGATTTAGATACAAACTTAACAACGGTGCATAAAGAATGCATTGTTAGAAGCTACTAACATTAACACGACTTTAGACTTAAAACTACCAATATTAATATGCAATAACGAGACTATAACTTCCATCACAATTTACCCCCAACATTAAGTCTCACAACAAGATTCCATTATTTGATATAAACTTATTCCCGCATTTAAAGTTATTAGCTTAAATCAAATTACACAAAATGCAACCACGAATCCTACAATCCAACTTAACATTTATTCCATACGTTGGAATCCCTAACACAAGTATTACCATGACCCTTTCACTAAAGCTTTCTAAAATGAGTAGTGTTTCTTACAAACAAGTTATGACAAACATCTTGAATAAATTGCTAATTGTAAAGAATCTACTCATTGGGCTTGTTTTATTTTTAAGGACTTACTTAATGTGCTTGAATAAATATACAAGTTTCAATGGATACACATTACTTGAAAGAGTCACTTATGCCTTAGAATAAAAGACTCAGGGTTTACTGAAACCCACACACATAAAAACACACTGTCACACACACACACACCCACATTTGCAGCAAAGAAATCAATTTCAGCTTGATTCAGTTTGTAGATGCACCATCAACCATCCCAACACATGAAAAAAATTCAGAAATTATACCACGGTCGCAGATCAGAAGCAAAAATTCTTACGCTGAAACTCCCCTCCCCGATAGCAAGAAGCCATTGGCACTTCCGACGATCCACGAAGAATGGGATCAAGTTCGGCAACCCACAAAGGCTCCAGCGACCTGAAGAAGCAAGGAGGAGCTAGATTTTTAGGGTTTTAGTACATAGACCACATGATCCATCGTAAAAATGAGCGAAGTTGAAGAAAAAACCACAAATTTACCTTGATTGCAGCTCAGAATCTGCAAGACAACACAATAAATGTCTCTCAACGAAAGCAAGATGCCTAGGGCACTCCCGACGATCAGCTCAAATGGGGTTCTACTTCGGCAACCCAAATAGGCGAAATCTTGCAGACGAAGGGACGGAGTGGGTCGAAATTTTTTAGGGTGCTCGTACAAGAGGAAGCTGCAATAAGAGGAGGAGGAGGAAGGCAGCCTTGGGGAGGTGAACACAAGCGAGTGTGACCCATACGACCCAAGGAATCCAACGTATTCCGCGGGTTTCACGGAGAAAACGAAATGCGGCAGGGAATCCCAACTTCGCCCACCACGTCAGACTTTCCCAATCTCTCAAAAGAAAAGACTTTCGAGAAAGTGAGAGAGAAAACGATGCTACAGGAGTGAACAGTGGGTCTCGCCCCACTTTCTCCACACTTTCCACGCAAAAGAACATGCCACAAAGAGTCTCTAATTCAGTTAGCCATTGACCTTGCTCCTAAGGGTTCTTGCATGATTCATAGATTGAATCTAGGGAGTGTTCTCCATTCTTTTATCCATAATAGACCATCTACATAACGCCAATAAATGATCAAAAAAATCCAATGAACCGCACTTTGGTGATGCAGTCGGGTTTTACGTGCACGTGGGTATTGTTGGGTTGGTTAATCTACATCCTTTAGGTGGATTTGTTATAAGTTTTTGTGTGTGTGGCATGTTTACAGATGGTGTCAGCTGATGCAACATATTTTCTTCACGTAACACAAACAATGAGATTTGTAAGGAGGTGATATCTGAAGATCGATTTATTGGACTCGGTATCTAAAGGAGGAGGAGAATGATAGTCAACAATCTATTGCTTTTGGTACCTATATAGGCAAACACCACGTTTAGGGAGGTCGGAATGGCTCTTGAACTAAGGACCTTAAGGGTGCTCAGCTTCTCCCGAAGTTAAGGGGGGTTAGGCCGGCCATCCCAAATTTGTTAAACAAGCTAGGGTTGAAAGTATCGTCGGCGAGAGAGAAATCTTACGTGGATATGATTCTGTCTGGTGAAAACTCCTGGATATGTTCTATAACTCAGAGTCCAATTGGTTATCTTAGGCTATGTAGCTATACTCTAATATCGTGGCAAAGTGGGTCCTTGAGTGGACCAAAATTTATAGGCTTCTTGCGGGCCTTCTATTGATGCGTAACGAGTTCTTTATTGGTTGTTTTTATAGAAAGCATTATCTTTCTGACAAGAAGAACTTGTTAATCAAACGGGATAACCATATCCAACAGATCACTAATAAATTATTTCTTTTCATTTACTTTTATAAGATCAACACATAAGGAATTAAACATATTCTCTATCTATAAGAAAGACAATACAAGAAATAAATAGTAAAATAAGATTACTATTTAATCATTTATGTTGTGAAGGGAATTTAGGGAGAAATAGGTGTAAGGGGTTAAGAGCCCCCTACCCGTGTATTTATAACTTTCAATAGTGGGTTGGATACCCAATTGGCCCAATGGGCCTATTCATAACACTTCCCCTTATCCAATCAACATTGAAATAAGAGGTGGATTCTTCAGGATCCGAGTTAGGGTAACTGTCTTATTAAAGAAAGAACAGTTAACCCATAACTTCCTCTGTTTTGGGGATGTGTCTAGGGGTGGATACTTCAGGATCCAGAGTCAACGAGGTTGCCTCGTCAAAACCTTGACTACGGAAAACCCAGTGTGAAAAAACCTGTAGCCAAGGGAAAAGAGTACAACTCTGCAGTTGACTCCCCCTTATCTGACCAAGCTTCAGGCTTGCAGATATCCTATGAATCTATACATCAGTCTCCTATGTATCTATGAGTTCATAGTTCTCTCATCCTGACCCAGTTTACATTTACTCACTCTCCTCATCCCAATCTCATATACAAGTTTCTCAAAGATACTAGTAGGCAGGGATTTGGTAGATACTAGTAGGCAGGGATTTGGTAAGCAAATCCGCCAAGTTGTTACATGATTGGATCTTCTGTACCTCAATCTGCTTTTGCTTCTGAAGGTCGTGCGTCCAGAAGAACTTGGGGGAGATATGCTTCGTCTTGTCACCTTTGATGTAGCCGTCCTGTAGCTGGGCTGCATTGTCTTCATGGAGTGGAGTGGGTGCAAGAACGCCGGTCGTTAGGCCGGTGGAGGTGAGTATGTGCTGGATCACTGAGCGTAGCCAGAAACATTCCTTGCTTGCTTCGAAAATCGCTAGTAGCTCTGAGTGGGTGGATGAGACGGTCGTCATGGTCTGCTTCACAGATCTCTAGGATATGGCAGTGCCGCCATATGTGAACATGTATCCGGTCTGAGACTTCTCTGTATGAGGATCGGACCTGTAACCTGCGTCAGCATAACCAACTAAACCAGTTGATGCCCCTTTCCTGTAAAATAGACCTAAGTCTATGGACCCTTGGAGGTAGCGCAGAAGATGCTTAACTCCGGCCCAGTGCCGTTGTGTAGGTGCAGCACTATATCTGGCTAGTAAGTTTACTGTAAACGCTATGTCAGGGCGAGTGCAGTTAGCCAGGTAAAGGAGTGCACCGATAGCACTTAAATAAGGCACTTCGGGGCCTAGTACTTCCTCCCCCTCTTCCAGCGGCCGGAAGGGGTCTTTGTGTACATCCAATGATCTGACGACCATCGGAGTGCTGAGGGGGTGGCACTTATCCATCTGAAACTTTTTCAATAAGTTCGATGTGTAAGTTGTCTGGTGTAACAGGATCCCATTTTTAAGATGCTCTATCTGAAGGCCTAAACAGAATTTTGATTTTCCGAGGTCTTTCATCTCGAAAGTTTCTGTCAGGCTTCTAGAAATCTTTGCGATCTCATCAGGAGATCCGATGAGGTTTAAGTCGTCTACATAGACGGATATTATTACAAATCCTGTTGCCTTTGCTCTTATAAAGATGCAAGGACAGACTGGGTCGTTTTTAAATCCTTGCTGTGCAAGGAAGTCGCTCAGTCTGTTATACCACATCCTTCCAGATTGTTTTAGACCATATAATGATCTTTGCAGTTTCACTGAGTAGATGTCACGTTCTCTCTCTTTTAGTGCTGCAGGCAAAGAATAACCGTCAGGCAATCTCATATAGATGTCTCGGTCTAGGTTGCCATATAGGTATGCAGTAACCACGTCCATGAGTTGCATATCTAAACCCTCTTGTGCTGTTATGCCAATGAGGAATCGGAAGGTGATCGCGTCCATGACCGGGGAGTATGTGGCTTCAAAATCCACCCCAGGACGTTGGGTAAAACCCTGCGCTACAAGCCTTGCTTTGTAGCGTACGATCTCATTCTGTTCATTTCGTTTTCTAACAAATACCCATTTATAACCCACAGGTTTTACACCTTTTGGTGTCTGGACTATTGGTCCGAAGACCTTGCGTTTGGTGAGTGAATCCAACTCCACTCCTATTGCCGCTTTCCACTTTGGCCAATCATCTCTGCTTTGACATTCTGTCAGAGAGCGTGGTTCAATATCATCGTCGCAGTACGCGACGTTGATGGCAATATTACACACAAATGTGTCATCTATTGTTGTGCTTTTTCTGTCCCAATACTCCCCAGTTCGTACATAGTGTATCGATACTTCATTTTCTCCCGGTTTTTCCTCTTCATGAGAGTTTGGGAGAGATGGGGTAGCAGGGCTTAAATTAGCATCCTGTGGTGGTATTTGTTTACCATTGCCAAGGGTCCTACTCTTTCGAGGGACTTGGTCCTTGGATCCCAGTGGTCGTCCTCTCTTTTTGAGAGGTCCAACCATTTCTGCTGCAGGCGGATTGCATCCATTTTGCGGTATGTCAATCCTAGCTGGAGTGTTAGCAGCAGGGACGTGTGATTTGACAATCTTCTGGTTGTCAGTAAATTTGTCCGGCAAGAGATGGACAGTGTTTTGGATGTGGAGAATCTTCAGGACCTCCTCCTCACACTGGCTTGTTGGCGGATCAAAGTGACATAAAGTTTTTGTATCCCAAGTGATACTTTCTGAAGCTTCGGGCTTCTTTGTCTGTGAGCCTAGTCTTGGAAACGATGTTTCATCGAATTCACAGTCTTCTAGACGTGCCTTAAAGACGTCCCCCGTAAGGGGTTCTAGGAATCTAATTATGGAGGGGGTGTCAAACCCAACATAAATGCCTAGGCGACGTTGTGGACCCATCTTTGTCCTTTGTGGTGGTGCTATGGGGACGTATACTGCACAACCAAATATTCTCAAATATGAGACAATTGGTGGGGCTCCAAGTGCTAGTTGCATTGGAGAAGATGACTGACCTCCAGAGGGTCTTAATTTTATTAAAGATGCAGCATGCAGAATTGCATGACCCCACGCATTCACTGGCATCTGGGATTGAAGTAATAATGGACGAGCGATCCATTGCAGTCTCTTAATTAGAGATTCTGCTAACCCATTTTGGGTGTGAACATGCGCTACAGGATGTTCGACTTCAATTCCCTGAGCTTGGCAATAGTCTAGAAAGACTTGTGACGTAAACTCCCCCGCATACCAGACGAAGTTTCTTTATCTGGTGGTCGGGGAAGTGGGCCCGTAACTTTATTATCTGAGCTAAAAGCTTAGATAGTGCTAGGTTACGGGTGGACAGTAGGCACACATGTGACCACTTAGTAGATGCGTCTATCAGGACCATAAAGTACCTGAACGGATCACTTGATGGGTGAATCGGCCCACAAATGTCTCCGTGGATTCTTTCCAGAAAGCTGGGAGACTCCACATCCACTTTCAGTGGAGAGGGTCTCGTGATCAGTTTACCCTTGTAACAGGGTGGACATGTGAATTTGCCTTTTTGAAGAATCTTCAGGTTCTTCAGGTCAATGCCCCTGGAGTTCTTTATGATGCGGTACATCATAACCGAACCAGGGTGTCCCAGTCGACTGTGCCAGAGTTGGAATTCTGGTGTTTGGGGGCACTGCAGGTGCTCCACCATGGATGTTTCTGGAGTTTGTATACTTGTTTGGTAGAGTCCCGAGGGGAGTCCCTTGAAACGTTCCACAATGGTTTTTGAACCATTTGTAAGAGCCGTTACAAGCAAGTATTCCCTTTTTATCTTCCTCGACCGTCTCTAAGTGATATCCGTTTAAACGGATATCTTTGAAGCTTAGGAGGTTTCGGATGGATTTAGGGGAGTATAACGCATTTTTAAGTGTAATTTGTGTGTTACCGGGGAGCAATATAATTGCTTCCCCTGATCCTTCGATTATATTTGCTGGCCCTGAGATTGTTCTCAGTGGGCCATAATAACTACTTATGCTCGTGAAGTAGTCTGAGTTTTGAAGGATCGAGTGCGTCGATGCACTGTCTACTAGGCAGATAAGTTCCATATCTAAAAAATTGAAAGACATTCAAGCAATAAATGAAGAGAAAAATCTACTTTCATAAAGATAAATGCTCAAAAAATATTGTTTTGACATGGAAATAAAACTAGATACGATGCATAAAATAGAAGGTACATTGCTAATTGCATAAAAGTGGTCCAGATCTAGAGAGTGTCATCTCCCATGAAATCTTCAGGAGTCCATGAGGTCTCTGCCAACGCTACGCTCTCCATCAGGTTTGTCTCAGCTCGAGGCTTGAGGCTTGCCTGGTAGAGGTCCTGGAGGTGTTTTGCTGTGCGGCAGATTCTGGACCAGTGGCCCGTCATCCCGCATTTGGAGCATTTGTCCTCCCAGTCTTTCTTGGGAGTGCCTCCTTTGTTG